>JAFFST010007418.1:18195-34108 GCA_022414735.1 Noturus placidus
ATATATACACACGTGTGTGTGTGTGTGTGTGTGTATGTGTGTGTGTGTGTGTGTGAATGTACTTTGTAGTTTGTGTATGAAAATAGAAACTCGGATAGTAACGTAGTAGCTGGAATTTCAGAAATCCCGCCTTCTTGTGAAAATAAGGATCTGTTTATAATACACACATTTATACGAGTTAAGGAATGTCGATAAGGTCATTTGTGGTTAAAAAAAGCCGCGTTTCGCCGTCGATTTCCGTAGAAACCGTGAAATTCAGGAAAATTACGTTATGTCTGTTTGAGTTTATGGAAAATCGCTCACAGCCAATCAGAGGTCATTGTGGGCGGGGCTGTCCTATAAACATCCGCTGTGAATTAGTCTCGTTGGTCATGTTGGATTGAACTAACTGACTCATTTATGCGCAAGTCGTTAGCCGTTAAAAATAAAGACTCGCTAATGAGAACCTCGACTGATCGACGAATTTACTGAGATTTTATACGTCAATTACTCGGACAAGTTCATGTCCATAAGACAAGCCGTTCAACCCGGACAAAAGTAATGGCGCCTTATAAAAGGAGGACGAGACAGCGGGTGTCTGTGGTAGCCCAGGTGCTGAAATACTGGAATACTTAGCACTTAGGAAAGGCTCTTTCATCATTTAGTTGCCATTTCGTGCTTGATTTGCCTTTTATGGAATTGTGTGGGTGTGGCTAAATGTGAATGGCTTGTTGAAAACGCTTGCTAACGTACAAGAGGATAATTAAGCTCAGATGTTTATTTTCAGACAACCAACTGAAAAAAAACAAAACAAATCTCCAAACACACAAAAAAGCCGTGACGAATCAACATTCTTGAAAGTCAGAAGTTAAGGTTTTGCTGACGTACGGAACCCAGCTACTGAACGTCATTTAGATGTTTTTTACAAATAACCATCAGCATTAGCACTGCAATGTAAATATTCTCTGATTTTCGTACCTGAAACGAAAAAAAAAATAAGAGTCAAAGTTACCGGTGTTTTTTGGTCACCTGAACCTTCTTCTGATTCACCTGGACTCGAAGCGATGAGCGCTAAAGCGTCTCGATGCTGATTGGCTGACGGACAACAGCAGGCGGGAGCAGGACAGAGATCAGGCTCCGAGGAGGAAGCGTAGTGGAGGTTGTGTTGTTGAGAGTGAAACAGCGATGAGTGTATTTATGTGGCATGTTATATATCTGTTTATAATATAATTTAATATAATATAATCTAATATACGTTTCTCTAATCGTCTATGTGTTTATTAGATATCTGCAGTTTCCTTCCTTTAAGGCAGAACTCATGGGAATAAACTCCTGCGTGACGTCCTTCATCGCTCGGAGTCTTCATTAAAATAGAATCCGTTCCTTCGTATGTATAAAACCCGCTGTTGTTCTGATGCATGGCAGAGTTCGGTTTGGATGTTTCTCCTCCGACGCTACACACATCCATCATCATCATCATCATCATCATCATCATTTACTTTTCTGAGAAAAAAAGAAACACTTGCAGTTTTAAGGTGGTGGGTGTCATGTCTCTTTAAAAGAATAATTTAGAAATAAAATATAACTTAATGCTTGTTTGTCTGTGAGCACATGAGGACGTGAGGGTCGTGGGAGACGGATTCGGGATCTTTGTGGTTCTGAGATTCAGGATTTCAGAGAAAATCAATTAAAACTGAATCGACTTTGTTCATCCACAACCGGGTTTTTCTTTCTTTTTTGGGCTTATTGATCATCACTTCAGGGCTAATCGAAGCTAACCGTGTGTGTGTGTGTGTGTGTGTGTGTGTGTGTGTGTTTTATCTGCTGATGGTGGACGAGGCTGAACGCAGGCTGCTCGGGAGTTTATCTGATCCTGGGATTTTCCACGGCCCTGGGGACACGGTCGCCTTCCTGCTCGCCATGCTGCTGATGTTCTTGGATGTCTTTCTCTCCCCCGTCCCCTTGTCTGGCTCCTGACCCACAATTCCAACACCCTCCACGCTGCCCCTGTTGACCTCGACGCCGCCTCGCAGGGGATTAAGCAGGTCTCGTTTCCGCTCTTTGGATCGACTCTTGCTGGGTTCCGCTTTTGCGTCGTCGGAACGACTCTGGTGCCCCTTGTTTCCACCGGAGCTTCGGCGTCTGGCTCTGCTGCCCTCGCGGTGCCGGTTCTGCCCCCTGCTGGACCCCGCGCCCGCCTTCTCCGCCGCTGTAAGACACTGGTGGGAGCTTTCGGGGGCCTCCGTAGCGATCAGCGGCGTGTGAGGTGGCTCTGTAGATGGGTTTACATGGGATGACGGCGATGGGTTGGTTAAACTCTCGAGGGGCAGAGCTACTTCCGACACACTTGAGGAGGCTGTAGGGTTAGGATCCCAGGGGGCGGAGCTATCTGCTGGAGAAACATGAACGCTATTAAATAAATCGCCCCACACACACACACACACACACACACACACACAATAAGTGTGAACTTTACAACACAAATAAGTAGTTACACTCCACCACACTCCACCACACAGCCTGCTTTATTCAACAAACAGACTTCTACAAACTATTTCATGCAATTGCAAATTCGCCAAAAACAACAAGAGAAAACTGAGATATCCTGTACGGACTGTTTCATAAACTCAAACGCTCATAATTTACCGTGACAGAAAGCAAGGACGCCGCGTCGGCACGTCTTTCAAGCAGGAAAAGCGAGTCGAGGCAAGAGTAAAACGCTATGAATGTGACATTGGAGGAAGGGGCGGGGATTACAGAGTGTCCGTTAATAATATTGTAGCGTTAAAAAAAACCCAAAAACAGATTCAGGTGTCAACTGGCTCGTTTTTCATTGGTGGAAAAAGAAGACTGTATATTTGGTGTATTTCTGAGTAAGTTGTAGCTGACATCCTGACCGTGACTCAAGCGTCGGAACACATGACAACTTATTATTATTATTATTATTATTATTATTATTATTATTATTATTATTATGTCTGTATAATCAGTAAATAAAAGTTATTTCAGTATTTTTGGTAGAGCGTGTATTTAAAGGAGCAGTATGTAACATTCCAGTCCTCCTGCTGGCTGTGAGGTGAATTGCAATTCCGATGAAAATATTTCCAAGCCTTCAAAATCTCGATCTGCTTAAACCGTAAATATTCAACAAGCTACTTTTTAAGAAGAAGAAGAAGATACGAGCAGGTCTGTTTCAGCCGAAGCCCAGTTTCAGGGTCAGAAAAGTTTCAAATATTCCGAATTGTATATAAAAAAAAAATCTTACTCTTACAGATCGAGTAAAACAATTCAATCCTGCAGCTTTAATAGAATATTTCCTGCAGCATTTCATTGCTGTAAAGAGTTTTGTTTTATTCAGAAACTTTTGACTGGCAGTGTGAGTGTACATACGCACTGCAAAACACTCCGACATACACACACACACACACACACACACACACACACACACACACACACACACACCGAAAATCAAACTGGCACTTTTATGGACGCAGGCAAACAAACGAGGCCCAGGTCAATTCATTCACACAGACAAGCAAACAAAATCCCACAATTCCCGGCATGCTCTGTGCTGCGAGCGCGGGTGATTGAGTGCTCCCGCTGCCTGTAGAAGGTGTACGGGACAGAGATATTTCATGGATTTATGTGGCTTGAGGGGTAAAAGATAGAGATGGGTCGTAAAGGGATTTAAGCTCATTATATCCCACAATGCACTGCAGCAGGCGGTGTCCAAGTAAGTAAGTAAAACAGAACGTCAGTTACGCTCGATCCTGGCCGTGAACGTTCCGTTTTTCTTGCGTGACGTCGGGTCGAGTGAGGAGTAGGTTTAAGTCACTGTATGAACTTTACATTTGGATGTAAATACACTCAGAACACTATGGAATGCCATTCAGGACCGATATTAAATACTGTTGAAAAACTCCGGTTCTCGTCTAGACGCTGTTGAAAAACTCCGGTTCTCATCTAGACGCTGTTGGAAAACTCCGGTTCTCGTCTGGATGCTGTTGAAAATCTCCGGTTCTCATCTAGACGCTCTTGAAAAACTACATTCCTCATCTGGACGCTGTTGGAAAACTACATTCCTCGTCTGGACGCTGTTGGAAAACTCCAGTTCTCGTCTAGACGCTGTTGGAAAACTCCAGTTCTCGTCTAGACGCTGTTGGAAAACTCCAGTTCTCGTCTAGACGCTGTTGGAAAACTCCAGTTCCCGTCTAGACGCTGTTGGAAAACTCCAGTTCCCGTCTGGACGCTGTTGGAAAACTCCAGTTCTCGCCTGGACGCTGTTGAAAAACTCCAGTTCTCGCCTGGACGCTGTTGAAAAACTACATTCCTCGTCTAGACGTTGTTGGAAAACTCCAGTTCTCGTCTAGACGCTGTTGGAAAACTACATTCCTCGTCTAGACGCTGTTGAAAAACTACATTCCTCGTCTAGACGCTGTTGAAAAACTACATTCCTCGTCTAGACGCTGTTGGAAAACTACATTCCTCGTCTAGACACTGTTGGAAAACTCCAGTTCTTGTCTGGACGCTGTTGAAAAACTCCGTCTTGGACACTTCTACTCGAGAACAATCTGGCAATCTCAGTGCTGTGAACTACACACAGGTTAATTCCAGTAATCTGAATGCGGAGCTCAGAAAATCCACAGCTGTGTAACCCGACTCTGAACACCAGGTACTTTCCCAGCGTAATTATTAACGTTCTGTGCTGAATCTATTCTGAAGACAAATGCAAACGTGGATCTCGGTTAGGAAAGGAATAAAAACACCCCAAACACATGTAGAAAACCAAACTACCAGATGAAGCTACAAACTCATTACACATC
Source organism: Noturus placidus (assembly GCA_022414735.1). NCBI lineage: Eukaryota > Metazoa > Chordata > Actinopteri > Siluriformes > Ictaluridae > Noturus > Noturus placidus. The sequence goes on from JAFFST010007418.1 coordinate 22,998, forward strand.
AAAATCTCACTTCATCACACACACACACACAGACACACACACACACAGTGAGTCAGCGTGAGAAGTCTAGCGTTAGAAGGCATGCTGCAAAGTCTGTTACAAACCGTATCTTTAGACTGGCCCATTAGGAAGAAATATGGGGAGCCATGCGTTTCACTTTTCATGCACATGGAGAGGCTGGAAGATACCATTCCTATAAGAGGGGAAGTAACAACCTAGACCAATCATTAGAGTTAGAACAACAGCTGGAGATCAACATGTTATTCTGCAGTTAGACAGGTTAGACTGACAGAGAGAGAGAGAGAGAGAGAGAGAGAGAGAGAGAGAGACAGTAGGAGAGGTTACAGTGAGAAGAATGTGAGTAGATACTATATAATAACACTGTTAATAAATACACAGAGCATGCGTCTGATCAGAAAGAAGATGGACAAATTACAGCGTGAACAGGTTTAAACACCGTGAGGCTCAGAAACTGAAAATACATCTAAAACTCAAGCATTATATCACGTCACATAGTCGACATTTTGTGGTATAAAGCTGCAAGACTGGCAACCGTGGCCATTTTTAATGGATTTCTTTTTCTTATAGAAAAAAACCCAAAAAAGAATTACTGCAGTGGTAAATAATAAAAAAAAAACATTCCCAACCCAGTATAAAGTTAAGTTATTAGATTTATTATTGAGTTATTAGACTAAATAATAACATATTTAATGGGTGGAAAGGGTTTAATTTAAATTTCAGTATTTTCAGTATATAAATAACGTCAACTTAAATGTAATGGCAATTTTTAAAAAGAAACATTTCAATTAGTTTCCAAGTTCCAAATCAAAATAATACATTTATATTTCTTCAAAAATAAACTATAGTTTTATCTATGAATAGCCAAAACATTACTGTACACGTTCGAATAATGAGCCTGATGTTTACATCACTATAATGAGCGCAGAAATAATATGCATCAGAGTCCGTGTTTCGAAAATTTGTAATGTACGTATTTATTTACTTTTTATATTGTGTTATATGAGAACCGTCCCTGCTGGGGGGAAAAATCCAACAGAAACCATTACAATGGTGTTAGTGGTTATAATGGGAACTGTGTTGGTTTTAATGGAAACTATAATGGTCCTTGTGGGTCTCTACTGGTAATATGTTGGGTTCTACTGGTGGCATGTTTATGTCTAGCGGAAACCAATACAAACCATTAAAATTCTAATAGAAGATGGCCCAAAACATGGTACATTTGTTAATGGTATTTGTAGTGGAAACAATTAGAATTTCTGTAATGGATTCTACCTGGGGGTTTTTTCAGCAGAGGTTGGATGACACTGGCTCTACATGCACTGTACTTGTTTCTACATCATCAGTGTTTGTTATCGTTCATCACGGAAAATCTGTGTGTGTGTGAATCAGTCGTGTAAGCATTACATACACTGCAGGACATGCTACAGAGCAAAATAAGCATCTTATTGTACTAGTATTATTATTATTTATTATATTAAAATACATATTCTGTATGTGTGTGTGTGTGTGAACCCACCATACTCCGGTACCTGTCCCGTTCCTCTCTTCAGCAGCAGTCTCACTCTGTTTCCGCCTGACTTGATGAGCTCGATGGCGCGAGTGTGTGTCATCTCCCGTGTGCTCTCACCATTAATCTCGATGATCTGGTCTCCAACCTACACACACACACACACACACAGAGTTGAGAAACACGCTGACAGGAACACAGGTCATGGGCTAATGAGCATGTGAGTGTTTTGAAAAATACTTTAGCGTGTGTGTGTGTGTGTGTGTGTGTGTGTGTGTGTGTGTGTTGCACTGATAAAACACTTGCTCTGATTAATTAAACTGTAGTATTTAAGTCAGTAGTGAATCTTATTGACTTTTAAAAAGTTAAAAGGTTTTGTTTATTTGTTTTTTCTTACTGGTTTATATTCACGTCAACATCATGTCTTTTTATGAATATTTTTGTGTTGTCAGAAATCCCATCATCAACTACAGTATGAGTAATACCTCAACTACAGTGTGAGTAACTCTTTAACTACAGTGCGAGTAACTACTCAACTACAGTGTGAGTAAGACCTTAACTACAGTGTGAGTAACTCCTCAACTACAGTTCGGCCGTCAGAGCGGATTAACCGCAGCTTGGCCTCCTTACTGTCAGTGAACAGAAGAATCACGGCCTCCGTGTTGGTGTGAGAGCAGGAGACCGCTGACCAGCAGCATCGTTAAAGACAAGTTAAACACTGAACCTGTCCTTTATGGTGCAAACACTCACATTCAAGACATTAAACTTCCAGAAACGGAGGACGGAACTCTAGTGGAGAACAGCTCTGAGGGGGAGGGGCTTTACAACCATAGATGGGAATGTGGCCATGTGCACAAGAGCACTTATGAAGATCTGAATGGGCGGGACTTTAAGACCTTAAACAACAATATGAGCATGTCATTAAGTGCATATATGGAAATGAGAACAGCTCTGGGAGGGCGGGCCTTTAAGTCCATAATTGGAAATATGGGTCTGTTTGTGAGTGCATATACTTAAATAAGAACAGCTCTGAGAGGGCGGGGCTTTAAGTCCATCGATGAAAATGTGAGTATGTCTTTGAGTGCTTATATGTAAATAGAAGCAGCTCTGAGAGGGCGGGGCGTAAAGTCAGTCAATGGAAATGTGGGCGTGTTTTTGAGTGCTTATACTGTATGTATTTTGCAGAAGCTCTGAGAGGGCAGGGCGTAAAGTCCATCAATGGAAGTGTGGGTGTGTCTTCAAGTGCTTACATGTAAATAGGAGCAGCTCTGAGAAGGCGGGGCGTAAAGTCAATCAATGGAAGTGTGGGTGTGTCTTCGAGTGCTTATATGAAAATAGGAGCAGCTCTGAGAGGGCGGGGCATAACGTCAATCAATGGAAGCGTGGGTGTGATTACGCCATGCGTTACTCGTCCAGTATTTCCAGTGCTCTATAACAGTGTAATGTTTAATATCACTCTAACTTCCTTTCATTCATTTGGAGCTTTCTCTTCTTCCTGCATGCTCTCTGTAATTTATCACACAGAATCAGATTAGCACTGCAGGGTCTGCTCCAGGTTCAACACACACACACACACACACACACACACACACACACACACACACACACACACAGTGTCTTTGGCTGATGTAGTTATCTGTCAATACTGTGAGATAAATGAAATCCACTCCATTTAAAGAGCTCTTAATGAGCACTAACGAGCAGGCTGCTTGTCCTGAGCTCTGGCTTCCCCGCTTGTTACTTTAATGGATTTTAGGCATTTTCCCTAGCGCACGGATCACGCAAAGCTCAACACTAATGCTGCGGTAATCAAAAGGCCATTTCATTTTGCCATATAGAATCGTTAAACACAAGATCGTTAAACAATGGAGATATATATATATGCTCCCAAAGAACTTCAAAACTGCTCTTAATTGCCAAAGTCCTGCTTCAGGACTACGTTACCCAGAATCCCATCTCCAAACCCAAATATTGTAACGTTAGAAATGTTATCTGCGATGTGCAAACGTGTGGCCATCATGGCTGTAAAAGGAAACAGGAAGTGATGTCACTTACCCTCATCCTGCCGTTGCGGACAGCCGGGCCGTCGTCAGCCAATCGGAGCACAAACAGGTCCATCTTGTATTCCCGCCCACCTCGAATACTGAACCCAAAACCCTTAACACTCTTCTCCAACTCCACAGTGAAGAAATCAAAATTCTATACACACACACACACACACACACACACACACACACACACACACACACACACACACGCACGCACACACACATGCACACACACGCACACGCACACACACACACACACACACACACACACACACACACACACACACACACATTCACAAGGGGATGCATTTAAAGTCCTCCAGGTCATGGATGTCCGGTGTGTGTGTGTGTGTGTGTGTGTGTGTGTGTGTGTTTACCTGTGTTTGTCTGTACTCTGTGATGGTGTAGGAGCGTGGGTCAGTGTGTCTGTAGTCCAGCAGTGGTGTGTGTGTGTACTCCGCTACAGGAGGATGTCTGTAGTCCACGGGCGGTTGGCGGTAATCAGTGAATGGAGGATGTCGAATGTCAGGCTTCACGTCCTGACGAGCTTTGACCTCTGACCTGTAACTGCTCAGCCAATCAGGGACCAGAGATCAAACACTGAGTCATTAAAACTAACATTTTATAATCACTTGGTCCTGTATACTCTCAGCAAAATGTATTTATTATCAATGCTTTGTGTGTGTGAGTTTATATGTGTGTGTGTGGTTGTCAGAGTGAGAATTTATTTTTCACACCAAATTGTTGAGGCCCCCCCTGGTGCCCCCTGGCGGCCTCCACTTTGAAAACCACTGAACTAATCAACTTCTGGGTGAAATCATTAACTTTATCACTATTAGCATCATCCCGTTCGCCCGTGTCTGTCTCACCTGCCGTCGTGTGTGTACATCTGCACCGCAGCAGCTGCAGGCTGAGTAGGTTGGCTCTCAGGGCTCATCTGATTGCCTGGGCTGGTTTGATTGACAGGGCTGGGGTGTGTGTCTGGGGGTGTGTCCGTCTCAGCTTGGTTATTCTGTGCCACCGGACTCGGATGGGCCAGAGGACTCGGTTTCTCCGAGCTAGCAGCCGAGGGAGTACTGCTCGTCTCTGAAACACACACATGCACACGCACGCGCACACACACACACACACACACCACACACACAAACCTATTACATTATTATAAACACATCTATTATTATAAACTAATAAATAAAGTGATACACACACACAGTTGTATAGAGCACTACAGTAATGTGAGGAAGGTGTGACATCCAACATGGTCGTTACCGTCCTGTGTGACGACACGCAGCGTGACGCTCAGTCCTGCGTCTTTAATGAGTTTAACGATGTCGGCGTGGGCCATGCTAACAATGGGATGATTATTCACTGCCAGGATCCAATCTCCCACCTTCAGCTTCCCACTGCGCTCGGCCGGACTGCCCTCGATGATTCGCCCGATCTTATGAGGCACCGCTGAGGGGGGAGTGAGAGAGATGGAGAGAGAGAGAGAGAATGCACGCACACACACACACACACACACACACACACACACACACACACACAGTACATCAGACTGAGGATAGTTAGGAATTTTGTCAACTTTTATTTTTTCCACTTTATGAGGGAATGAGTGAGTGAATAAATGAGTGAGTGATTGAATGAGTGAGTGAGTAAAAGAGAAGGGGCGTAAGTGAGGGATGTTAATAAATGAGTGGGTGAGGGACTGAGTGATTTAATGAGTAAATGTGGAAATGAGTGAAGGAGTGACTGAATGAGTAAATGTGGGAATGAGTGAGTGAGTGAGTGAATGAATGAGTGAGTATGGGAATGAGTGAGTGAGTGAGTGAGTGGCTGAATGAGCGAGTGTGGGAGTGAGTGAGTGAATGAGTGAGTGAGAGAGAGTGAATGAGTGAGTGAATGAGTGTGGGAGTGAGTGAGTGAATGAGTGAGTGGCTGAATGAGTGAGTGAGTGGCTGAATGAGTGAGTGTGGGAGTGAGTGAGTGAATGAGTGAGTGGCTGAATGAGTGAGTGAGTGGCTGAATGAGTGAGTGTGGGAGTGAGTGAGTGAATGAGTGAGTGGCTGAATGAGTGAGTGAGTGGCTGAATGAGTGAGTGTGGGAGTGAGTGAGTGAATGAGTGAGTGGCTGAATGAGTGAGTGAGTGGCTGAATGAGTGAGTGTGGGAGTGAGTGAGTGAATGAGTGAGTGGCTGAATGAGTGAGTGAGTGGCTGAATGAGTGAGTGTGGGAGTGAGTGAGTGAATGAGTGAGTGGCTGAATGAGTGAGTGAGTGGCTGAATGAGTGAGTGTGGGAGTGAGTGAGTGAATGAGTGAGTGGCTGAATGAGTGAGTGAGTGACTGAATGAGTGAGCGGGGGAGTGAGTGAGTGGCTAAATGAGTGAGTGTGGGAGTGAGTGAGTGAATGAGTGAGTGAATGAATGAGTGAGTGTGGGAATGAGTGAGTGAATGAATGAGTGAGTGAGTGTGGGAGTGAATGAGTGAGTGAATGAATGAGTGAGTGAGTGTGGGAATGAGTGAATGAATGAATGAATGAATGAGTGAGTGAGTGTGAGAATGAGTGAGTGAGTGGCTGAATGAGTGAGTGTGGGAGTGAGTGAGTGAATGAGTGAGTGAATGAATGACTGAGTGAGTGTGGGAATGAGTGAGTGAGTGAGTGTGGGAATGAGTGAGTGAGTGAGTGGCTGAATGAGTGAGTGTGGGAGTGAGTGAGTAAATGAGTGAGTGAGTGTGGGAATGAGTGAGTGAGTGGCTGAATGAGTGAGTGAGTGAGTGTGGGAGTGAGTGAGTGAGTGGCTGAATGAGTGAGTGAGTGAGTGTGGGAGTGAGTGAGTGAGTGAGTGAGTGAGTGAGTGTGGGAGTGAGTGAGTAAATGAGTGAGTGAGTGTGGGAGTGAGTGAGTAAATGAGTGAGTGAGTGTGGGAATGAGTGAGTAAATGAGTGAATGAGTGTGAGTGAGTGAGTAAATGAGTGAGTGTCTGAATAAGTGAGTGAGAGAGTGTGGGAATGAGTGTGGGAATGAGTGAGTGAGTGGCTGAATGAGCGAGTGTGGGAGTGAGTGAGTGAATGAGTGAGTGAGAGAGAGTGAATGAATGAGTGAGTGTGGGAATGAGTGAGTAAATGAGTGAGTGAGTGTGGGAGTGAGTGAGTGTGGGAGTGAGTGAGTAAATGAGTGAGTGAGTGTGGGAGTGAGTGAGTAAATGAGTGAGTGAGTGTGGGAGTGAGTGAGTAAATGAGTGAGTGAGTGTGGGAATGAGTGAGTGAGTGGCTGAATGAGTGAGTGTGGGAGTGAGTGAGTGTCTGAATAAGAGAGTGAGAGAATGTGGGAATGAGTGTGGGAATGAGTGAGTGAGTGAGTGGCTGAATGAGCGAGTGTGGGAGTGTGTGAGTGAATGAGTGAGTGAGAGAGAGTGAATGAATGAGTGAGTGTGGGAATGAGTGAGTGAGTGGCAGAGTGGCTCTCTCTGTCTCTGTCTCTCACTCCCTCTCTCTCTCTCTCTCTCTGTCTCTCTTTGTCTCTCTCTCTGTCTCTCTCTCTTTCTGTCTCACTCTCTCGCACTCTCTCTCTCTCTCTGTCTCTCTCTGTAAGTGCAGTAGTATAAATGAGAGTGGAAGTGCACTTTCTTGGCCCTGAGTAGACACACATGAATTATTGAAACATGACAGTAAAAGGAAACGGTGCACAGTTAGTAGCTCTCTGCTCGTTTACAGTAATGAGGGTAAACAGTGAGTGTTCCTCTGCCCCGAATCAGAGCCATCAGCACGGTGCACACAGCAATAAAGTCCAGTGCCGGGGCGTAAGTAATCACACCCTCAATTACACATGCGGCGTCTACGGCTCACGGGTACTCTAACCAGCTTGGAGATCACACCAACACGGGGATGACGCGTAAATAAAGAAAATAAAATGAACAATGTTTGGGAAACCCGTCTTCTGACCTGTAGCAGCTGCAGCTGTTTCTGGCTTGCTCAGCGAACTGATGATGACGAACCCAAACCCTTCCGTCTCCTTACGCTGAACGATGATGTCGCTGGCCTGACTGGCCGCGGTGTCCGAGGGCTGTGAGGGCGTGGTGTTAGGGGCGTGGTTTTGAGGAACGCCAGCGCTGTTGGAGAAGTTTCCGGAGTTGAAGTCGCTCCGAGGTGAGCTGTGCTGGGTGGAGACGTGGCCGGGGCTGCGTCCGTTCTGAGGACACGACTCGCCTGAGGACACACAGAAACACAAACACGACCCCAATCTCACTCCAGTTTTATAACCCTAACCCTGCGGATATGACACCAGATCTGCACAATTCATTCACAGTCACAAGCAGCGAGTTGTGGGTCCAAGCACCGATGTTGGTTGAAGGACATCGTGATGTAATACGTATCAGTAAAGGCAACCCATAGTGAATGTCATCTAATATCAACAAACCTGAGTCTCTTATACGAGTGTCACTTCCTGTTACTAATAGGAAGTGCTATCAGTATTTTAACATCTTTTATATATGAGGAAGAGTAATATGCACTCACCCAAGTCGACGCTCTTCAGAATTGTGCAACAAGATTATTGAGTTTTCCAGCGCTTCAAAAATGCCAAAAGTGTTGAATAATGAAAAAAAAAATTATCCTACGAAAAAAGAAGCACTCCTGGTGCTTGGACCCTAATATATAATAAAAAAAGAAAATACTAGAGCAGCCATTTTAAACTGGGCTTATTGGCCGTCCTACGTCTTTATTACACGTAATATTTGTAATAACCTTTTAACGTTTGCTAAAGTCTGACTCACCTGCGTGCTGCACTCTCCTCCGTATCGCAAGTTTGACGTGGCCAGTCCGAGCCGCCACATGCATCAAGTCGATGACGTGGCGATGAGGTTTTCCCGCCACAGAGATCCCGTCCACTGAAATTAGCTCGTCTCCAGGACGCAGGCGGCCATCTTTATCCGCCGGGCTGTTTTCTACGATCGCCCCGATCAGGATCTACAGTCACACAAGACGATACACAACGTCTCACTAACGTCCCACTAACGTCTGACTAATGCCTCACAAACGTCTCAGTAACGTCTCACTAACGCCTCACTAACCAGTCTCTACCATCCCACTAACGTCTGACTAACCCGTCACTAACGTCCCAGTAACGTCCTGCTCAAGTCCGACTAACGCCTCACTACCGTCTCACTAACGCCTCAATAACGTCCCACCAATGCCTCACTAACGCCTCATTAACGTCTCACTAACGTCTCACTACCGTCTCACTAATGCCTCAGTAACATCCAACTAACGCCTCACTACCGTCTCACTAACGCCTCACTAACGTCCAACTAACGCCTCACTAACGTCCAACTAACGCCTCACTAACGTCCCACCAATGCCTCACTAACGCCTCGCTAACGTCCAACTAACGCCTCACTACCATCTCACTACCGCCTCACTAACGTCCAACTAACGCCTCACTAACGTCCCACCAATGCCTCACTAACGCCTCACTAACACCTCACTAACATCTCACCAACGCCCCACTAACGCCTCACTAACGCCCTTCCAATGCCTCAGTAACGTCTCACTAACGTCTCACCAACGCCTCACTAACGCCTCATTAACGCCTCACTAACGTCCAACTAACGCCTCACTAACGCCTCACTAACGTCCCACAAATGCCTCACTAACGTCTCACTAACGTCCCACCAATGCCTCACTAACGCCTCACTAACACCTCACTAACGTCTCACTAACGTCCCTCCAATGTCTCACTAACGTCCTTCCAATGCCTCACTAACGTCTCACTAACGTCTCACCAACGCCTCACTAACGCCTCACTAACGTCCCACACATGCCTCACTAACGTCTCACTAACGTCCCTCCAATACCTCACTAACGTCCCTCCAATGCCTCACTAACGCCTCACTAACGTCTCACTAACGCCTCACTAACGTCTCACTAACGTCTCACTAACGTTCCATTAACCCCTCACTAATGTCCCACCAATGCCTCACTAACACCTCACTAACGTCTCACTAACGTCCCTCCAATGCCTCACTAACGTCTCACCAACGCCTCACTAACGCCTCACTAACGTCTCACTAGCGCCTCACTAACGTCCCACAAATGCCTCACTAATGTCTCACTAACGTCCCTCCAATACCTCACTAACGTCCCTCAAATGCCTCACTAACGCCTCACTAACATCTCACTAACACCTCATTAACGTCTCACTAACGCCTCACTAACGTCTCACTAACGTCCCACTAACGCCTCACTAATGTCCCACCAATGCCTCACTAACGCCTCACTAACGTCCCACCAACGCCTCACTAACGTCTCACTAACGTCTCACTAACATCCCTCCAATGCCTCAATAATGTCCTTCCAATGCCTCACTAACGCCTCAGTAACATCGCACTAACGTCTCTTTAATGTCTCACTAACGCCTCACTAACGTCCAACTAACGCCTCACTAATGTCCCACCAATGCCTCACTAACGTCCCACTAACGCCTCAATAACGTCCCTCCAATGCTTCACTAATGTCCCTCCAATGCCTCACCAATGCCTCACTAACGCCTCACTAATGTCCCACCAATGCCTCACTAACGTCTCACTAACGTCCCTCCAATGCCTCACTAACGCACCTCCAATGCCTCACAAACGCCTCACTAACGTCCCTCTAACATCCCCCCAACGCCTCACCAACGCCTCAGTAACGTCCCACTAAGGCCTCACTAACGTCCCACTAACGTCCCACTAACGCCTCACCAACGCCTCATTAACTATTCTCTCTCTCTCTCTCCCTCTCTATTCTCTCTCTCTATTCTCTCTATATTCTCTCTCCCTCTCTATTCTCCCTCTATTCTCTCTATATTCTCTCTCCCTCTCTATTCTCTCTCTCTATTCTCTCTCCCTATTCTCTCTCTCTCTCTCTCTCTCTCTCTCTCTATATATATATATATATATATATATATATATATTCTCTCTCTTCTCTCCCTCTCTATTCTCTCTCTCTCTCTATTCTCTCTCCCTCTCTATTCTCTCTCCCTCTCTATTCTCTCTCCCTCTCTATTCTCTCTCCCTCTCTATTCACTCTCTCTATTGTCTCTCTATTGTCTCTCTCTCTATATATATACAGTATATACTGTATATATATTCTCTCTCTCTCTCTATATATATATATATTTATACAGTGGTGTGAAAAAGTGCTTGCCCCCTTTCTCATTTCCTGTTCCTTTGCATGTTTGTCACACTTAAGTGTTTCGGAACATCAAACCAATTTAAACAATAGTCAAGGACAACACAAGTAAACACAAAATGCAATTTGTAAATGAAGGTGTTTATTATTAAAGGTGAAAAAAAATCCAAACCATCATGGCCCTGTGTGAAAAAGTGATTGCCCCCTAAACCTAATAACTGGTTGGGCCACCCTTAGCAGCAACAACTGCAACCAAGCGTTTGCGATAACGTGCAATGAGGCTTTTACAGCGTCCTGGAGGAATTAGGGCCCACTCATCTTTGCAGAATTGTCCTAATTCAGTTACATTAGAGGGTTTTCGAGCATGAACGG
>JAFFST010007437.1:5970-23314 GCA_022414735.1 Noturus placidus
AAAACTGCATTACCTCATACACACGCGCACACCTGTCATCGTAACGTCTCATGTGTCTGTCAACACACACACACACACACACACACACACACACACACACACACACACACACACTCACTCCGGTACTCACACCTTGTTAACACACTCGTATAGGGTTTTTATAGAATTATTACCAGCCAACAGGTGTGATTATATTGCAGTGCTGCTGAATCGTGGATTCTGATTGGTCAGAGAGTGTTGATGCATTTCCTCTAACATGCAGCTCTGACAGTAGGACAGGTTTATATTACGCATTGCGCTTGTGATAATCAATGCACACAATATTGAGGAAGTTCCCCAGATGCACAGCTATACACGCGTCTTTGATTCTGTACATTTATGTAAATTGATGTAAATCTCACATGCTTTAATTTACGATCTTTAAGATGGCGACGAGGAGTGAACTCGTGAGGGAAATAACAAAGTGAAGTCATCGAGAGCGCGTATTAAAAGACACAGGAACTTTCATAAAAACACAAGACTTTCACCGTCACGGGATACACAGAACGCAGAGACTGGGATCGGATTCAAGCGCCACCTCATGCAGACGTCCCGCCCGTGTAATTGCATGATTACACACCACAAAACCTTTCTGGAAAAATATCCTGAAGCTGCCCTGAGCAGAAAAACGTGAGCGCTCCAATGACTTTTGCTTTTACAGGATCCGAGTCGGGGTTGTTTTCCTGTACGGGTTGCATGATAACGTTCTGATCAAGTAGCAGCTGTGGTAGAAACTAGCACTAGCCTGGCGCTACCTGTGAAACCATGGCAACCGAAAAAATTTAAACTAAAGTGAGGACACATGAAAACACGAGCAGTGTTGCTACTGATTATTCAGCTCACGTCGCTCTGATCACCTCACGCTGGACACCGGTGGGCGGTCCTATTTTTACTTTACTGCCCGTTGCCATGGTTACACTGATTGCATCTGTGTATTGCACTGCAACAGGATTCCGACTCTAACGGAATTCCGACCCTATCGGGATTCCGACCCTATCGGGATTCCGACCCTAACGGGATTCCGACCCTAACGGGATTCCGACCCTATCGGGATTCCGACCCTATCGGGATTCCGACCCTAACGGGATTCCAACCCTAACGGGATTCCGACCCTATCGGGATTCCGACTCTAACGGGATTCCGACCCTAACTGGATTCCGACTCTATCGGGATTCCGACCCTAACTGGATTCCGACCCTAACGGGATTCCGACTCTATCGGGATTCTGACTCTAACTGGGTTCCGACCCTAACGGGATTCCGACCCTAACGAGATTCCGACTCTATCGGGATTCCGACCCTATCGGGATTCCGACTCTAACGGGATTCCGACTCTATCGGGATTCTGACTCTAACTGGGTTCCGACCCTAACGGGATTCCGACCCTAACGAGATTCCGACTCTATCGGGATTCCGACCCTATCGGGATTCCGACTCTAACGGGATTCCGACTCTATCGGGATTCTGACTCTAACTGGGTTCCGACCCTAACGGGATTCCGACCCTAACGAGATTCCGACTCTATCGGGATTCCGACCCTATCGGGATTCCGACTCTAACGGGATTCCGACTCTATCGGGATTCTGACTCTAACTGGGTTCCGACCCTAACGGGATTCCGACCCTAACGAGATTCCGACTCTATCGGGATTCCGACCCTATCGGGATTCCGACTCTAACGGGATTCGAATTGTAATGTGATTTAAACTCTAACACGATTCAAAGTCTAACAGATTCAACACACGCGCACACACACACACACACACACACCTTTTAATCAGCTTCTTCATACAGCTGATTGTTTGTGTAATCCGCACGCAGTTTCACGTGTGGAGGAAAGCAGAAATCCGACTGCTTTATTTGCTTTGACTCGACTCTATCTTGATCACGCCCATAAAAATCTCACTGGGATTTTGAAACGCTCACGACTCCCGGCTAAACTCAGACTTGTTTTGGATTTCGCCGCCTCGTGAATAAAGCCTGCGAGACATTCCTGAGGCTCCTCGCATGTTCTTACATGTTCCCCGTATTCCCTCCTGCCTTCTATATCTGACCTGAGGTGTGTTTCTGTGGATCCGTGCTCACCTTTTCCAGGTTTCCCAGCATGCATTTTCATAGGCAGCTCCTGGCAAGAAAGAGCAGGGTTCGAGGACATGACCTCTGACCCCAGACCATCGTCCACGGGGCCTGTCGTCACCTCTCGGGGCACGGTCTGAAAAGAAACGAGGGCGGGGTTTTAAAAGGAGACCTTTGTACAGAGATAGCCAACGGGTCAGACGTCGGAAACGTTCGAGATGTTAAATCTGCTATAAAAAAACAGGAAAGAATATGGAGCACCTGTGGAGCACTCAGCGCCCAGGTAAAGAGGTTATTAGAGAAGCAACCAAGAGGCCAAGAGTAACTCTCAACATGACGCTACCGCCACCATGCTTCATAGCATTCGTAGCTCTGTCTTTCTTCTTCAGCGCTCTCCTCATTAGCATCACTCAGCCAGGAGGCGTGGCCAAAAATATGAAAGTGATTTGGAGAATATTATAGTAGCGAATTAATTTGTATATTTATTTTTAATACAGACTTCTATTTTATGCAAATGAGCCAAGTACCACTATGAAACAATGTGTGTGTGTGTGTGTGTGTGTGTGGCTATCAGTTTCCATTAGCCTCAAAGCGCCAATGCAAAACTAAACCCCAACACAAACTAAAGGAGCAACAGTGTCCATCACTCCTTCAGCGCTATAGCGCGCCTTTTTTTTACCACCCATGATGCAATTCTACACAATAAGAAACAACCGTTAGCATCATGGGATTGCTTCTTTTTTTTAACATCGTATGGTCAAACGGCTAAATCTGTTAATCTAATTGAATAAATTGTTGGAAAACAACAACATTGCATGTGAAGCATGGTAAGTGCTGAACCCGCTTCATGTTCATCGCATGAGTCAACACTGTTTGTAATTACAAGCACATGGAGATGGTGCGTGGGAGAGTTACAGGGGAGTTTATTTATTTATTTATTATGAGTGAATCACTCAGCAGTAATAAATTCACTTTGTGGTAACTCCTTTGTGAAATACAGCGGATTGGTCCACACTGATTGAAGCCATGCTCCTCTTCTTCACCAGAATCCAAAACAGATCAGAACCAGAAACAGTGTCCGAGTCAGTATTATAGACCAATCAGATCGGCGTCAGAGTTAGATCGGAATCCGAAAGAAATCAGGGTCAGGGCAGGAACAGGGGTCAGATCTGCCGTACAGACCGATCAGAATCAGAGCAGAATTCAAATCAGATCAGAATCAGATCAGAATCAATAAAAGATCAGAACAGGAACAGGGGTCAGATCTGCCGTACAGACCAATCAGATCAGAATCAGAATCACAATCGAAACAGGGTTCGGATCAGCATAAATAGACCAATCAGAATCGAAACAGGGTTCGGATCAGCATTATAGACCAATCAGATCAGAATCAGAATCGAAACAGGGTTCGGATCAGCATTATAGACGAATCAGATCAGAATCAGAATCGAAACAGGGTTCGGATCAGCATTATAGACCAATCAGATCAGAATCAGGACAGGAAGTTGTTGTTGGAATTTGTAATCGGCTGATCTGAGGTCTGTTTCTCCTGGTTGTTTTAGCTGTGTGTGTGTGTGTGTGTGTGTGTGTGTGTGTGTGTGTGTGTGTGTGTATTCAGTGGTGTGAATGAGCACAGATCTGGGATCAGTTCCTCACGTCTCATAAAAGTCGCATACGAGTTATAAACTGCTCTGTGAATCTGTTCCTCGTTGGTGTGAGCTGAGAGATTAGTGTCTTCTGAAGCTCTGAAACCAATCACACACACACACACACACACACACACACACACACACACACACACAGGAATCACTGCAGCTGTCAGTCTAAAGCAAATAATAAAATGTTCACAGTGTAATTAAACATGACGTGTTCCAATGTCTAAAACTTGCTTCTTTATATTTTGCTCCAAACTACTTTTTTTCCTTCCAAAAGCCACGTTTAACACCGTTATATAAATATAAAAGTACAAACTTTAAAGGCGAGGAACACAGAACCCCAACGCACTGCTCCACTTTCACTACAAGTGGAACCATACCAAAAATATTCTTTTTCCATCATGAAATTTTATGTTTTAAGCTCGGTGTCGTTAATGAAGCTGGAAAATCGGGACGGTCGTACCTCAGCGGTTAAGGTTCTGTGCTAATGACTGGAAAACTGAGAGCTCGAGTGCCAGGACAGACAGACAGCCACTGTTGTGCCCTCAAACAATGCCCCTTCAAGACAGAAAACATCACCAAGTCTACAAATGCTGTACCTTCTAAAAAGGGGGCGGCGTTACACCAAAACATCAATCATAACACTGTCCAAAGAGCCACGGTAACCAATCAGATCACAGTTTCTTACCCCATTGCCACGGTAACCAATCAGATCACAGTTTCTTACCCCATTGCCACGGTAACCAATCAGATCACAGTTTCTTACCCCATTGCCATGGTAACCAATCAGATCACAGTTTCTTACCCCATTGCCATGGTAACCAATCAGATCACAGTTTCTTACCCCATTGCCACGGTAACCAATCAGATCACAGTTTCTTACTCCATCGCCACGGTAACCAATCAGATCACAGTTTCTTATTCGATCGCCAGGATAACCAATCAGATCACAGTTCCTGCCCAAAAAAACCCCTATAACGAATCAGAAGTTGGTTCCTCGCCATAACACTCCAGTAACCAATCAGATCACAGTTCCTATCCATAGTTGCTGTAACCACACCATAGTTCCCACCTAAAATTTTACTATAACCAGTCAAGACCACTGTTCCCGCCCAGAATGCCACTGTAACCAATCAGTCCAAAACATCAATGTAAACAATCTTCCTCCAAGTCAGCGGATAAAATCCTGGCGTTAAAGCAGAGTGTTTAATCTGTAAGACAGCGTGAGGGCGGCTGACCGGCACATGTAGCTGTATCGGCGAGTGTGTTCACGTAAACACGAGCGCAAAGTGCAGTGAATTGCGCAGGCAAACTATTCACGAGCGCGGATCGAAGAAACTCTCGCACGTGCTCGCACTGAGCACCGAGACGCTAAGTGATAGATACTGCTCTGCGCTCTCATCAACACAGCCAAATAAAATGTCCCGTGACATCCCGACCGATTCGTACGTTACTTATTTCAGTACGAGTATCAACACATACCACGAAACACCAACCCGTACACGGTCTGAAAAGAAACGCCATGGAACTGTTCTGTATATTCATGTAACACGCCGCGACGCTATTCCCGAGGTTCAGCTGTAAAACGTAACGAGGTGCTGCGAGGTGAGAGCGAACACTACAGTGAGGTTAAACGCCGAGCCTGTAAATGATTTTCTCTCTCAGAGCATCGCAGGAAGTCGGACTTAACGAGACGCAGATGTTTTCACATGAGAAAAATCCGGAGAAAACGGCGTTTCCACTTCGCCAGATTCGGACGATCGGGGATGTCGGATTCGGCGTGGCGGTGTGTTTGTGTTGACGTCCGGCTCTCGTCTGACGCCGCTGTCTGACTTCCCTGGTGAATCAGAGTGGAGTGTGTGTCACGCTGAGAGCTGACTTCAGCCGACAGAAATGTGCTGAGCCCGACGCGACCCGAGCCAAAGCCAACAAAACCCTAAATACAGCCGTCTTTTCTCTGCCTGCAGCCGGTACTTTCCCCTCCTACACACACACACACACACACATACACTCGATGTTTAAATGTTTGTGTGCTCACGAACATTTAAACACTTTGTGTGTGTGTGTGTGTGTGTGTGTGTGTGTGTCTCCCGAATAACTGTGGTTTTATATTACGGCCACGATTGGCGTAGCGAGGCCTTCCGCTGCCTCTGATTTGCACACACAGCTCTCGGGCAAAATGACCTCAGATCCACTGCTGAAAGCTCGACTACCACACACACACACACACACACACACACACACACACACACACACACACAGATGAAACACAGGCCATGTGGAACTTCATACCTAATGTTCTGTAATGTAATGAACTGTAAAGCTGCGTTTTAATTGGATGAAACTGGATATATGTTATATTTTATTTATATATGTATATAAAAATAATATTCATTATTAAACATTTCACTCGCTGGCGTCTCGTTTCCTTTGTGTATTTAGTTTTCTGTTTATTTTACACTAGAAGGGGTTGCAGTGATGCTGAGAAAAACCCGGGTTAGAGATGTGCGATTAGGCCACGCCCCCAAAACTACAGCACTACACGGCGTGACAGCTGACGGGAGTAATATTGCCACGTAGTAGTTTAGTATGCTGTTATGATGGTATACTGTAAGGAGACAACAGCGCTGGGGGACTGGTTTATGAATATTAATGACGAGGGGCGGGGTCAGTGAAATGAGAGGTTGAGCAGGAGAGGCGGAGAAACCAGGGAAAGTACAATGTTTTAATATAAGTACGATTTCCACGAGAATTAGGAATGAATTCATAGCAAATGTAATTGGTGGTGAGGTGCTGTTGAGGAGGAGGAGCGAGACGTCTCAGGACGCGGCGTTACAGGGAAATAATGCGCTTCAGGTTGGAGTCAGGAGCGTCACGTGATCACACCGTCCTGCTGGGGAGGGTTTATCCACAGAGTAACTTTCTGTAATAATTAAGCTGTCGTTAGAACATTAGAAACGTTCTGAACTGACGGACAGCGTGTCCCCGGAGGCTTGGAGGCCGGCGTTAGTGTTGCAGTTTAAAGGACGAGAGGACACACGTGGTGAGGACACATGCACGAGTGGGATCAGCTAACGTCCACCACGTCTCATTCATTACAAGGTGTTATGGCTGGAAAGCTGATACGAGCAGATATCGAAAAGACCAATTCCTCACGACTGCGTACACGCATGCGTCTGTCTGTCTGTCTGTTTCGCTCTGTCTGTCTCTCTCTCTCTCACTCACTCTCTCTCTGTCTCCCTCTCTCAGTCTCTCTCTCACTCTCTGTCTCCCTCTCTCAGTCTCTCTCTCACTCTCTCTCTGTCTCCCAGTCTCTCTCTCAGTCTCTCTCTCTCTGTCTCACTCTCGCTCGCTCTCTGTCTCTCTCTCTCTCTCTCTCTCTGTCTGTCTCACTCTCTCTCTCTGTCTGTCTCACTCTCTCTCTCTCTGTCTCTCTCTCTCTCTCTCTCTGTCTCTCTCTCTCTCTCTCTGTCTCTCTCTCTCTCACTCTCTCTCTCTGTCTGTCTCTCTCTCTCTGTCTCACTCTCTCTCTCTCTCTCTCTCTCTCTCTCTCTCTCTCTCTCTGTCTCTCTCTCTCTCTCTGTCTCTCTCTCTCTCTCTCTCTCTCTCTCTCTCTCTCTCTCTGTCTCCTCTCTCTCTCTCTCTCTCTCTCTCTCTCTCTCTCTGTCTCTCTCTCTCTCTCTCTCTCTCTCTGTCTCTCTCTCTCTCTCTCTCTCTCTCTCTCTCTCTCTCTCCTCTCTCTCTCTCTCTCTCGCTCTGTGTTTGAGACGACAGCTGGATCGAATAATCGTACCCCATGACTAAAACTCAAACTCCGACAGCGTGCGGTTATCCTGCGACACACAGCTGAGGTCAGACGAGGACGACTGACTTACGTTATGTTGTGTTCCTTCTCTTCCTCTGTTTTTCCGTTCTCGTTGGCGGGAGTTAAATAACGACACCAGCGCCGGGATGAATAACGTCGAACTCGCCTAGAACTTACTCATGGGTTTGACGCTAACTGCAAGTCACATGATCAAAATGAAAACCTGACACAGATCCTTTAAACGACTTCCCTGACCATGAACTCTAGAACTGTTCCATCTGGAATCTGATTGGTCGGTAGCTCTGACAGTAGCTCAGCTTCATTAGCTATTAGCGCGCTTGTTCTAATACGTTACCGTTTCCATAGCAACAGCTATGTCTCCAATGTCAGTGCTGAGGTTTTTTTTTATTTTTATTATTATTATTATTAGCTTCGAAAGAGAGAAAATAAAGAGAGTGTAGTGAAGGAAGCTGCCGTAAAGTGAGCGAAAACAGGAAGGAACTACGAACCGAAAAGTGGCGCTCGTTCACAAAAACTACATTATAACTGTTCAATAAAATCGTGGCCAAATAATAATAATAATAATAATAATAATAATAATAATAATAATAATAACAGTTCAGAAAGCGCCGTTATTGAAGAATAATGAACTTTATTCAAGCGAGGATGTATCTCAGCTTGAACACGCCACTCTTAAGTTGATTATTTTCCCGCAACAGCGCTTTATTCCTCATTAAGCGATCACAACGAGAGATAAAATCCATCATCAGGATGGATGAAGGTGATCTAATCGCATCTCGGCGTTGAAATCAGACATCCTCAAAGTATGAAAGAAAGATCTCCGAGCGCTCGGCGCAGCTGTGGATCTCGCCGCTCATGAGCAGGTTTCGTAGGCGTGTTCGAGCAGGAGAAGGACCGAACTGTGCTGGATCCCAGATTATTCAGGAGGAATCCGATCCACAGAGAAGTCCTGCACTTGGAGCTCCAGGATCCAGCACAGTTTGGTGATGCGATCAAACAAACGCAGGTGTTTGGAGTTAGCTCGGCTACCTTCGTGCAGCAGGTAAGGTGTGCAGGTGCGCTGATGTACGTGGGCATTGAAGTAGGGACAGCAGGTGATCCGGCGCTTCCTCCGTGCGCCGTGTCGGACCCGTTGGACTGCAGGAGCTCCTGGATCTGTGCCAGCTTCTGTCTGAGCACCTGCTTCTGGTGGAAGCTGAAGGCCGGGTGATTGGCGGCCATGGTGAAGAGCAGCAGGAACTGCTCGCCGGTCCTCCCGTCACTCAACCGCAACCCGTAATCGTGGATGATGGCGTCGACATGCGTGAGCGTCCGGAAAAGCACGCCGGCCGCCGTCCGGTTGTCCGAGCCGAGCAACGCGAGCGCGACGAGAAGCTTGCTGCGTACCACCTCGTCCGTCATGTTGGCCAGGAGCGCCAGGTCGGCCGGGTTGTTGGCCTTGATCTCGGCGTCTCTCAGAGAGTGATAGTCCTTGCGAGCCAAATCCTCCAAGCAGGACCCGAGGAAGCGCAACTCGACCGGAACGCAAAGGTCCAAGAGTCCGCACAGGAACTCGGCCCTCTGAGCCGAGCTCAGACCCGAGAACCACCGGTACACCCCTTCTCTCTTCACGCAACACCTATTCTCAACCATCTTCAACCTTCTTTTGGAAAGAAACTCTGGTAGAACCGAATCCACCGAACCCACCGGACTCCCAACAACTCATTCATCAACCTTCACGAATTTCTCGAGTTCAAGCTCAACATCCTGACACCGGTACCGGTGGAGAATAACAGCACGGTTTCCTCCTTATTTTATGCACAAAGGGTTGCATTGTTTTCCAACTGCTGGAAGTGAAGGAGGGAAAAATGGAGAAGTGGAAGGAAGACAGGACGAAAGGAATCCTATCCTGCTGGCTGCTGTAAGAAGGTCCAGGCTCGGCTCAGTCCACCATCTACACAGCTTTCAGACAGGAAATACAGCACAGAGAACCTCTGAGAAGATCTCAGTCCTGCAGTTCCTCCATCTCATCTCAAATCGCGTTTTCTCCTCCAAACCGTCCAGCCAGTGATTGGACCCGAACCGTCAACAATCCCATCCGAGTCCAGCACACACTTCGCGCTTACAGAACCACCGCACGAGCAAAACAGGCCATCAATTCCACCATGTAATCCTTCATCGAGGCGTGAAATGGACCCCTGATCCTCATCCTCCTCCTTTCCGATCAGATTCCGATCCAAAACTCGGTCAATAAACTCGGATTGTCGCTCCTTGGCTTTGATCTCGTCGGGAAGTCGACTAAACGACAGCAGCGTCTCTCTCTCTCTCTCTCTCTCTCTCTCTCCCCAAGCCCCGCCCACTCCCTTCCGATTGGCCACGCAGCCTGTCAGTGACGCCACGCTGCGACTCTGATTGGTTAAAAACGCCCCTCGAGCAGCTGCTCGGCTTTCTATTGGGTCTGTACGGCTTTTTTAGCCCGGGATTAGAGTACATTCATACCTCAAATATGAAATATAATACATCAAAGGCCCATAAATGTTTCAGCCTTAAAGGTGTACAAAACAAAACAACAAACAAGTAACAACAAAAATAAAACTATATATATATATATATATATATACATTAAAATAGATGTTTAAAATTATAATACATCATTCTATATAGTCCAAATTGATCATCTAATTTTTTTAAACAAATAAACAATAAAAATAAAATAGTATAAAATTAAACCTACACAATATATACATATAATTATATAAAAAGTGCTACTCCTATATAGTCCAAACGATAGTGTGGTGAAAAAATACGAATAATAAGGTCAATAATATAAATATTATACTACATTACACATTATAATATACCACTAATGACAAGGTTTAAATTATTTAACTCACTTCATTTATGCTCTATTTTTTATTTTGCTTTGAAAACTCTCTGCGTGAAATAACTAAATACAGAACTATGACACGTGTGTGTATTACTGTGTGTGTCCACACGAGGGCGCGGTTCCATGGCAAAAACAGTGTTTCTGTGTTTCTTGCTCTCAAACAATAATCAGTAATTCATTATTTATGCTTAGATTGAGGTTTTTCTTTTCCGGCTTATTTTGTGAGCATTGTGTTCTTATCGATTTTCCTTAAATTGTTAAAACAGAATACTTCAATTATAGTACATTATAGTAGCTATTTCAACCACATCTACAACAGAGCTGTAAAATTCACGACAGTTTACTGTGTTAAACCTTTTGCAGCAAGATACCTCTTTAAATAACAATATCAAAAATAAACAGAAAGAAATATGCGGAAATGTATGTTTGTTTGTTTTAAGATTAGACACACACATGCATATATATATATATATGTACTAAAATACTGTACATTTTGTTTATTAACATCAAACTAAGATCAAATTTTTCATGTAGTTATGCAGACCTTCTGGCTGTGTTTCATGAACCGTGGTGCTTTAATACTTACTTTATTTTTTTTTTTTTATAAGAAAGGAGGTCACTTAGTTTATTTGTTTTCTTTTCTCACCAATTTACGATACACCCTCCGAAGTAAAGGTACTAATTGTAGCTTTTTTTGTGGTCATCTGGTACCATCATGCGGTACCTTTAGTACGGTTCTAGAGTAGGGTCTTCTTCAAAACAAAACAAAAAAAAGTCATTAAAATGTGGACCTCAGATATTTGTTATTTGTATTTTATAGCCATTGCACTGTTTATATTTTACCACTAGAGGGCAACATTGGCTTTCTATTAACCAAAACCTCACAAGAAGGGGCCTTGTTTTTTTTTTTTTTTTCAATTTTGTTTTTTAAAGTATTTACAGTATTAATCATTAAAGTTCTAAGATGGAAGCCTTCTTTGTACATGGATATTCACTCCAATGTGTTCCTGGATGGTTTTCCAAGGTTGTTGAAATCTCTAATGAAGCTCCAGTTCAATTCTGAGCTTAGATTACTACCTTTCTGGAGTTTTGCCTGTTCTCCATGGGTTTCACTAAGGTCCTCCATCCGTCCGTGCATTTCCTGTACTGCTTATCACGTGGAGCCTGGAGCCTATCCCAGGGAACTCTGGGCACAAGGCATGGCACAATCCCACATACATTCACACACTACGGACAATTTTGAAATGCCAGTCAGCCTACAATGCATGTATTTGGACCGGGGGAGCAAACTGGAGTACCCGGATTAAACCCCCAAAGCATGAGGAGAAAATGCTGACTCCTCACACACAGGGCAGAAGCGGGAATCGAACTCCAAACCCCGGAGGAGCGAGCGAGTGAAACATGCGAACCAATGCGACTCAAGACATCCCTGCAGCTCACGTCATAGCTGCTGCTTGTATGAGTTAAAAGTCAACTTATCACCAGTATGTAAAGTCTGACTGAGTTGCAGTTCAGTGATCCGGTGTTCCCAACAGCCAATCATCGATCAGCCTTATTCCCAACAGCCAATCACCGATCAGCCTTATTCCCAACAGCCAATCACCGATCAGCCTTATTCCCAACAGCCAATCACCGATCAGCCTTATTCCCAACAGCCAATCACCGATCAGCCTTATTCCCAACAGCCAATCACCGATCAGCCTGACTTGAATATGCAAATTAGTCTATGATGTCATTGAGGGACTTTTTGATAACGCTATAGCTACTTTCATCTGAGAAGAATCGGCATCATTACCCCCGTCAGTGATTTTGAAGTTTACGACAGGACTTGAAAGGTCCAGATTTTCAGTAGCCCTGCCTTGTCTTGACCTCAGTGTTTGGTTGTACAAGTGATCTCTTATATTACTAAACTACGGCTAGACCCAGCGTGTGAGGATGAAACTGCAATACAGATTACACCAGAAATCAATTCAACATTAGCATGAAAACAAGTGGACAGAAAACCCAAATGCAGCCTCAGTTCCTGTGTTCTGTTGTTTAAAAGAGCGTTTCATGATAACACTCTCTTCTTAAGGAGACACCTGGCGTGCTTCACAACCTCCTCTGCATTAGCACTCTGGTCTCTCTCTCTCTCTCTCTCTCTCTCTATCTCTCTCTCTCCTACACTATGCATGCCTCACTGTGCTCACACACACACACACACACACACACACACACACACTCATTCAATCAGACACACACACACACACACACTCATTCAATCAGACACACACACACACACACACACACACACACACACACACACACACACACACACACACACACACACACACACAGTCCTGCACTAATGCTAATGAACAGCAGGCACAAGCTAAAGCGGCAACATCAGCTAAACCGTCTCCTGCAACTGAAGTAGTGTCTGTACGTCTCGCTTCATCTGTGTCTACCATCGTACATAGTACCAAAACATTAGTTAAGCATAGAACTGACCGGATATCTGATTTCAAGTCATATTTACACGTGCTCCATTCGCTAGTCTTCACTGCTAACGCTAGCTACGGGGATGATAGCTCGACCTGATCGAAATGTTGTTTCATTACAACAGAATCACAATCATTACACTCATCAGTTATGGTATAATCGGACAGTTTGATATTAAATCTTCAATTAACTGATCTTCACAGCTAATGGTAGTTAGCTGCCTAACATGAACTAACTCCGGCAGCTAAATCATATTCATAGATGCTTGTAATCTTCACTGCTGTGACGCACGGTTCGGGTAAAGTTTACCGTATCGACATGCAAGAACATGATTTGGTTACTCTCAGCTTTCAGAGGAATGCCGAACAAGCTGAGACTGACACTGCAAGAACGCTTGTGCGGTTTGTAATGAAGGGGACAGTGGCAGCACTGGAGGAGCTGGTGGTGAGGAACAGGGAGGTAAGGATTTGGTAGATGGAACTAAAGGGGTACAGGGTTTGCTGCGGAGGCAGGGGTAAATTGGGCCACAGTGGGCAAGCCATGGTGTTGGAGTACGCAGGGGAATTGTTTTGCAGGTTGTGTGTAATTGGCCATGAGGACTTGAGGGTTTGAGATGATTGTTGTGAAGGACTTTGGGCTATTCAGTGGTGGTGGAAGGTATTCAACTGGGAACAATTGATCCACATTGGTGAGAGGTTCTAGCATTTCATAAGGTCCCACTCAGTATGGCGCGAGTTTGATGGGCCAGGTCATCCACTGGGACCAAATCATCTGTCTTATTAGGAGAATAGCTGAGGTGGAGATTGTCATACATCTGCTGGTGGTCCTGAGCCTTGCCCCTGAAAGATGACATGTAGCCTTGTGAAAGGTGCGTACACAGTGAGGAGATATGTGCAGCTGGAGTACTGGGGGTCCCTGAGTGTCCACTGGGACCAGGGCGTCCTGGCTGTGGACCAAGATGAAAGAGGTAGAAACCCATACTTGTATAATTGTAGCGGTGTATGCTAATGCGATGTGGGGAAGGTGATTGTCCTGTTCTTTACCCGATTCATACCGGAACTAGACCAATTCCTCCTTGAGAGTGCGATTGTGTCACTCAGCATGATAGGGTGACGTATGGAATTTGTGGATGGAGATGAGGTTGCAGTGGTGCTTTATGAGATCTGATCCGATACAAATTGCCAGCCCTGATTGGAGTTTAGAGCCTCGATAGAGGAATGCATTGGAACATCAAGCTATGTCTGTAGTGTGTCGAGGTCGGCCAATTTCATATAGAGATCCATCAGGACTAAAATATGGCCACTGAGGTGAAGTGGGAACCAGAGCCTGAGGATGGGGCACTGGGGAGTGTCTGATTGACAGGCAGCGCATTGGAGACAATGACTGGAAATGTCTGATGACATGCAAGACATGTAGGCCTCTCCATAGTCTTAAATCATAAGAAGACGGGCGATGCACCAGTCTACATAAAAGACCAGTATTATTTTGAGGTGAGGAAACTGAGACAGAAACTGAAGGTGGTGACAGTTTTGACTTTCCAAAGTGGTGGTCGTCTGCTATGTTGTAGCCAGTCGTACATGTGTGTAAGGTCAGGATCCATCCTCTGTTGAATGAACAGGTTCTCATTCACACACACACACACACACCAATGGTAGCAGAGCTGCCATGCAAGGTGTTAACTTGCCATTGGGAGCAGCTTGGGGTTCAGTGTCTTGCCCAAGGACACTTCGGAGTCATGTGGAGTCATGTGGAGTCATGTGGACCGGGAATCAAACCTCCAACCCTCCGATTAGTGTATAACCCGCTCTACCACCTGAGCCATATCCGCGGTAGTGCATTTGTGGATGTTTAAGTGTTGAGCTTGTGTGTGTACATATGGAATATAAGTCATTTGAGTTGCAACTGTAGTCGTAGGGGCTTATGAGGTGTTAGTACTGTCCCAGTGATTGCCTATCCAGTTGTGAAGCTCAAGTTCAATTAACGTCCAGATCTTTTAGCTGTATCTTTGACCATTAGGAGCTTTTTAACAACCACTACAGGTGTGAAGTCTGTAAAGATGCTGAATGAATGGACTGTCAAGTAGTGGTGAAAAGTGATGGGCAGACCAGTTCCTTCCTGAAACTGTGAGTGCATGACAGGCATATGCAAGGAAGGGCGGCTGTGGCTCAGTCGGTAGAGCGGGTCGTCCACTAATCCACTAATCGTAGGGTTGGAGGTTCGAATCCCGGCCCGGGTGATCCCATGCCGAAGTGTGAGTGTGTCTCATTTGTAAGTCGCTTTGGATAAAAGCGTCTGCTAAATGAATAAATGTAAAATGTAAGTGTTCTCTACCAGCTATCGTTTGGGAAAGGACACTCCCTATGCCATCTGTGTACAACAGAACTGGGACAGACAGATCTGGAAAAGCTAAAAAAGGTGGTCAGATCAAGGCACATTTCAGAGTGTGGATGCTACATCCACTTGTGAGGACCTTGGTGAGTAAGGCAGTGGAGAGGTTCAGCGATGTGAGGGAGAACTGCTTTGAAATGTCCTCTGATGCTTGCTGTTCTGAGCACGAGTCGAATCATGGGTTTAGAGGAAAGGTTGGCGTTAGTGTCAACAGTGTGCAGTGGACCAACTGGGAAGGTTTAGCTAACATTTGTCCCTCATTGCCAGCTTCTAGCTGGTTCCTTGATCTGAGGGTCATCATGTGTAGTGGAAAAGTGAACCCTTCATAAAGGGAACGTGTGGTACAGTCGATTGGGATGGCTATGTGAGGGAAGGAGAGAGAACGACAGATGGCCTGGCTTGAATGATGCATACTGGAGCAGGTGTATATGCCCAGAAAACAAGCCAGACGTGAGGAGTGGCTTAATTCTACTTGAGCCCACTGGACGACAGTAACATGGTGTGTGAGCCTTTTGAGGTCACTATTTACGTGCCAAGACTTTGAATGCTTTAGTTATTGGGGACAAATGTCCATTTGTGGTCATACAGTCACTGGTAGGACAAAAGTATGCAGTGATAGAGCTAAAGCTCACTGAGCCTTGTCGCTACACTCAGAGCAGCTTCTAATGTGACAGGATTTCCAAGAGTGTTTGTGAGTCACTTTTGAAAGCATTCAATTAGCTAATCTTCACTGCGTATTCGAGCAGATTAGCTAACATAATATAATCTGACAGGACTGCTGAGATGATTTTAAATCATATTATACAAATGTTCATTTAACTAATTGAGACTGCTACTGTTAGCACTAGCTAAAGTTTACAATCTTTACTATGGGTAGTGTGCATGATGCCGGGAGGAGCGTATCAGGTATCAGCGATATCGCTCCGTGAAGATATATCTGATCAATAAACTGCCATCTCAGTGTATAAACCACTTTCATAAGATGTGTGTGTGTGTGTGTGTGTGTGTGTGTGTTTGTGTGTGTGCGCGTGTGTGTGTGTGAGATAAAGGAAAAAATAAACAGAGGCATCTTCCGACCTGTGGAACGCGAGCCTTGCTAAAGACTATCATTAGCCTATGTGTTATTTCTGTGTGTGCACTGAACATTAGAGAGACAGAGAGAGAGAGAGAGAGCGCGAGAGAGAGGGAGAGACAGAGAGAGAGAGAGAGAGAGAGAGAGGGGGAGAGAGAGAAAGAGAGAGGGGAGAGAGAGAGAGAGAGAGAGAGAGAGAGGGAGGTAGGTCGTGATTTGTATTAGAGCAGTATCTGTGTCTTTAACTGAGAGAGATAAAGAGGGACCAGAGAGAGAGAGAGAGAGAGCAAGAGAGAGAGAGAGAAAGAGAGCGAGAGCAAGAGAGAGAGAGACAGAGAGAGCAAGAGAGAGAGAGAGAGACAGAGAGAGCAAGAGAGAGAGAGCAAGAGAGAGAGAGAGAGAGAGAATAAACCTGGAAATTAAAAATGCATCTCCCAAGAGAGAGAAAAAAATGAGAAAATGGTGCATGTAAGCAGAGTGTCTGTCTATTTGAGTGTAGATAGATAGATAGATAGATAGATAGATAGATAGATAGATAGATAGATAGATAGATAGATAGATAGCCACCAACATGCCAAGTGTGGATACACATTTTTGACTGGAACTTCTCATCACAGACTCATCATTCCCATTTCCTACATTCCTACAGTCAATCACAGCGTGCTTGGACCCCTTAATCACTGTTGGTATATTTATTATTCACTCAATTGAGGAAACCAGAGAACCCAGAGGAACCCGAAGCAGATCCACGGAGAACATGTTAAATTCAGCATAGACAGTAACCTAAGCCCAGGATTGAATCAGAGGCTATCTACACATCTACTCTTCATTCCATAATAAATCACACAGAATTGAATTGAACTGAAAGGAGGAAGAGAGAGAGAGGGAGAGAGAGAGAGAGAGAGAGAGAGAGAGAGAGAGAGAGAGAGAGAGAGGTCAGACT
>JAFFST010007485.1:5885-18441 GCA_022414735.1 Noturus placidus
GCATTCATGGTTCCCTCAATGAACTGTAGCTCCTCAGTGCCGGCAGCACTCATGCAGCCCCAGACCATGAAACTCCCACCACCATGCTTGACTGTAGGCAAGACAAATTGTCTTTGTACTCCTCATCTGGTTGCCGCCACACATACTTGACACAATCTGAACCAAATAGGTTTATTTTGTTCTCATCAGACCACAGGACATGGTTCCAGTAATCCATGTCTTTAGTCTGCTTGTCTTCAGCAAACTGTTTGCGGGCTTTCTTGTGCATCATCTTTAGAAGAGGCTTCCTTCTGGGACGACAGCTATACAGACCAATTTGATGCCATGTGCGGTGTATGGTCTGAGCCCTGACAGGCTGACTCCCACCCCTTCAACCTCTGCAGCAATGCTGGAAGCACTCATATGTCTATTTCCCAAAGACAACCTCTGGATTTGACGCTGACCACATGCACTCAACTTCTTTAGTGGACCATGGCGAGGCCTGTTCTGAGTGGATCCTGTCCTGTTAAACCGCTGTATGGTCTTGGCCACCGTGCTGCAGCTCAGTGTCAGGGTCTTGGCAATCTTCTTATAGCCTAGGCCATCTTTACGTAGAACAATAATTATTTTTTCAGATCCTCAGAGAGTTCTTTGCCATGAGGTGCCATATTGAACTTCCAGTGACCAGTATGAGGGAGTGTGAGAGCGATGACACCAAATTTAACACACCTGCTTGCCATTCACACCTGAGAATTTCACTTAGGGGTGTACTCAATTTTATTGCCAGCGGTTTAGACATCAATGGCTGTGTGTTGATTTATTTTGAGGGGACAGCAAATTTACACTGTTACACAAGCTGTACACTCACTACTTTACATTGTAGCAAAGTGTATTTTCTTCAGTGTTGTCACATGAAAAGGTATAATCAAATATTTACAAAAATGTGAGGGGTGTACTCACTTTTGTGAGATACTGTATAAAGACTTAACATAAATGACAAAAAAATGGATAAAACTAATCATAACCTTAATTAAAGTAAAAACATGAAAATAATAAATCATACATGGGATATAATGCAGTAAATATGATTTAGAAAAATAATATTAGTTTAAAAGTAAATTTTAAAGCAAAGATGAACTTAGATTAATCAGAGCTAAATAAAATCCTACCTCTCCCATGAAGACATGTTGCAGAAAGGGAAGAGGAGGAGTCAAAACAGGAAATTACACAGACTAATGACATCAGGACAATTAAAAGGGAAAGTACTCACACAAGTAGACAGCTACATCAGGTATAAATTTCCTTTTGTGTAATTCTATACATTAACTGTATGGAATACTTTCCATACCCGTTACAGTAACACTTCTTTAACCTCTTTTTCCCCAACCACTGAGTCCATCGTTGTGTTAAAATCAGAATTAACACTGCTTACATCCTGTGGAGGCTCGTGAGAGTTTTTGTGATTGCTCCTGAGGATGTGTGAGATGGGCTTTAACCTTTGGTGTGAAGTACAGTAACTTAGCAACCTGTAATGACTTGTGAAGCTCAAAGCTGTTAGCGCTAAAGTCAGAGGAACAAGAGAAAGAGTGAAATAAAGTGAGAGTGAGAGGAGATCGAGAGCGAGTTAAAGAGAGTGGGGGAAAGGAGACAGAGAAAGGGAGAGGAGAAAGTGAGGAAAGGAAAAGAGGGGAGAAAGAAATAGAGATAGAAGCATAGAGCAAGAGGAAGGAGAAGAAGGCAATGAGAAGGACACAGAATGAGAGAAAGAGGAAGATACAATGATAGGATGGAGAAAGAGAGGAAACAACTTAGAGGTGAGGAAAAAAAGACAAGAAGGAAGGAAGGAAATGAGAGAGTGAGGGAGAGAGGGGAGGGAAGAGAGGGGAGAAAATGATGGTGAAGCGAAAGAATGATATAGACAGAGTAATCAGACTGAGAGAGAGAGAGAAATAGAGGGGGGGTAAAGAAAAGACAAAAATAAAGCTACAGACAAATGAGAAAAGAGAGAAGCAATAGATGTGGATAGATGGAGAGAGGGGAAGGAGAAAGAGAGAACAAAGTGATGGAGAGAGGGGGTATAGAGTAAAAGAAATAGAGAGGGAGGGGTCACAGAATGAGAGGAAAGAGAAAGAGGGAGGACACAGAGAGAGAGAGAGGACAAGCAAGAAAAGTGAATCACAGGTATAGGAAGGACAAACAGATAGAGAGTGGGAGATAGAGAGAGCTTGAGATCTACAGGTACGAACACTGCTTCTTTCCCTCTTTGCCTCTCTCTCCTTCCCATGCTGCCACTCGCACACACTCAGCACACAATCAGCAGTATGGTGTGCGATGCTGCTCTCAGCCTCTAATCCAATCTGATCCGATCTGTGGCGCTTTTGTTGTTTTGCGCTTTTTTCCTCTCTCTTCCTCCGCGTGCACTGGACAGCAGCATGAGCGCAGAATGCACGAGCTACTACAGCGCAAAGCACGAGTTCATCAGCGCCTTCACCTGCCCGAGACCGGGAGGAGAGGCACGCACCGTGTACTGCTGCGGCTTTAACGACGTCAAGTACTGCTGCGACGATCCCAACAGCTTCTTCCCCTACGAGTACGGGTACATGTGGTGGCTGAGGTACGACACACACACACACACACACACACACACACACACACACACACACACACAGACACACACAATATAGAGAGGAGGAAACAAACTTTATTTCACATAAACTCTACTTTATTTCTCTTCCAGTCAAAAACCCTTAAAGTTTCTTTGCTTATTGCTTTCAGGTTCTGTGTATAACCTTCACTAGAGTGTGTCAGACAGAGCTTCACACAGAACCCTGTCACCACGCTTAACAACTCTTTCACCACTCGTAGCAACCCCCTTTCACCACTCTTAACAACCCCCTTTCACCACTCGTAGCAACCCCCTTTCACCACTCATAGCAACCCTTTCACCACTCGTAGCAACCCTTTCACCACTCGTAGCAACCCTTTCACCACTCGTAACAACTTTTTCACCACTCGTAGCAACCCTTTCACCACTCGTAGCAACCCCCTTTCACCACGCTTAACAACTCTTTCACCACTCGTAGCAGCCCCCTTTCACCACGCTTAACAACTCTTTCACCACTCGTAGCAACCCCCTTTCACCACTCTTAACAACCCCCTTTCACCACTCGTAGCAACCCCCTTTCACCACTCGTAGCAACCCTTTCAGCACTCGTAACAACCCTTTCACCACTCGTAGCAACCCTTTCACCACTCGTAAAAACCCTTTCACCACTCGTAACAACCCCCTTTCACCACTCGTAGCAACCCCCTTTCACCACTCGTAACAACCCTTTCACCACTCGTAGCAACCCTTTCACCACTCGTAACAACCCTTTCACCACTCGTAACAACCCCCTTTCAAAAATTTCCTTTCGATGACATAACAAACCAGCTAGCCATAGAGAATGCTATATGGCTGCTGTACTAGTTAGATACCATGCAAATTTGTTATGATTTTATTTATTACTAGAATGTGTTACAGAAGCCATGGAGTTGGATACAAGGGCTGAATTTTTTAGTGTAATTATTTGTACGATCCCAGTCTATTTAATCATCATGTCTCGTATTACACTTGTACGGAATTTGTTTGAAAGTTTAATGATATAATCAAGACTGAACGGAAGCTCTGGTTTGTCCTGAATGAGCTTTTTAGCCGTTTAAATCATCACAAAAAATGCATTTAGCGCAAAAGTGCTTTTGGAGGAAATCCAGCTCTATCCTGAAGAGTTTATTTGAGTGCGTGGTGTGGCGGATAATTTCAGGATGATGAGTATAAATAGAGCGTGAGCACACAAACGGCTCGATTTTCTGTCACACACATCCATCTCTTCTAAAACTCATCTTTATTTATGAACAGTGTGTGTATGTTAATCATTATCTAGCCTTCATCGTGGTCAGTTTCCGAACACACAGATGCTCATAGCTGGTGATTTTGGTTAGATTAGGTTTGGTTTTGACGTCAGTTTTGTTTTGTTCGGAGCGATGTCCTCAGCCGAGCAGGATGGCAGAGCGACATCCTCAGCCGAGCAGGATGGCAGCGTGACGTCCTCAGCCGAGCAGGATAGCAGAGCGACATCCTCAGCCAAGCAAGAAGACTGAACGGCGTCCTCAGCTGGGCAGAAAAGAAGAGTGCCTTCCTTAGTGGAGCGGTAAAGCCGAGCGATGCCCTCAGTGGTGCAGAAAAGCTGGGCGAGTTCCTCAGTGGAACAGGCAAGCACAGCGGCATTGTGTGCGGTGTTGGCGAATGGAGGGGAGCACTTGGGTATGTCGGGATAGAGACTGTTCCACTGAGGAACTCGCCCAGCTTTTTGCTCGACAGAGCAATGTCTTGCCTGTTCCACTGAGGAACTCGCCCAGCTTTTTGCTCGACAGAGCAATGTCTTCAGCCAACCAGGGCAACTGAGTGATGTCCTTAGCTGACCCGAATGGCTGAGCGGCATCCTCAGACGAGCGGGGAGGCTGACTTTCATTCTCCGCTGACTCCGTTTGCTGGAGTAGATCCATAATAGGGGAGGGAGGGTGGGAGATGGTACCAGCCCGGTTAACAGGCTCCCACTTGTACCGGGACTCCTCCATGTCTTCCTGCTTCTTACGTAGCGCTGCTTGGTACTCCTCCTCCTGTTGGCGTAGCGTAGTTTTCTAGGTAGCCTTCATCTGCTGCTTCCGAGTTTTAGGTCATACGTTCTGTCACGTTACAAAGGTAGATGCGGAAGCAAGTGCAGATCTTCAAATAGGTTAATAAACAAACAAACAACAAAACAAAGACACTAAGACAACTAGTAAAATACCGTGGCTTAGGCTAAACATAAACTATGAAACAAAACATGGCACCGGTACACAGGTCAAGATGAACAATACAGAAGACGAGGAAGCAGTACAAATAGTGGCTATATATAAGTACAGAAATGTGATAAAGTTGCAGGTGGTTATGTGACAATGATGTAGTATGGTGCAGTGGCTGCTGGGAAATGAAGTCCAGAATTACCTCCTTGATATATAACAACAACGAACAATCTTGTTTCTTGAACAATAAATGTAACTATAAACGGATAAAAAAGACAGTTGTACAAGAAGTATAAAAGAACGTGTGTTTAAAACACCTGGTTAAGAATGAAACATTATTAATTAGAAAAAGGATCAGACACTAACACAACGATGAACTTTAATCCTGTAAATTAGAGCTCAGAGACTTTTATCGTGCTCACGCTGTGTTTCTGTAAAGGATAATATTTAAATATTATTTCAATAATAATTTTTTTTTTTTTATGAAGAGAGAGAATGAATCAGAGGTTGTGAGAGAACGAGTTTATCGCTGCTGTAATGTAAGCGAGAAGATGTTTCACAGGCGTTCATTAATGTAACACAACATGAATGTAGCTATAAATGGACAAATGTGTGATGGGATTTAATCCTTAACTCTAGCCCTAACCCTACTCTTAACCCTAACCCTAGAACATTAACCCAGGGTTTAGGAATGCACAGTGTGAAATGTCAGACTGTGAACACCCAGGATTAATTGTTAACTCGGGATAAAGTACGAGCAGGGTGAAGCGTGAAGAAAGATAACCCAGGAT
This sequence comes from Noturus placidus, assembly GCA_022414735.1. Taxonomy (NCBI): domain Eukaryota; kingdom Metazoa; phylum Chordata; class Actinopteri; order Siluriformes; family Ictaluridae; genus Noturus; species Noturus placidus. Next base: position 11,480 of record JAFFST010007485.1, read on the forward strand.
TACATTTACCCATGGTATAGAATGACCCAGGGTTAACAGACGTGGAGGTCTGGAAACTACGTTCTGCCACTGAGAATGACCCCAAGCAGTTCAGCCTGCCAGAAGATCGCTGAGGACAATGCTGCTTGAAGTACCATGGCCTTGGGACTGCAATTACCTCATACAGTTTTGCACTCAGATCTCTTTTAGTGAACAGTGGACTAGTTCAACAAACAGACTTAATATAAAAACCATAATGAAGTTCCCTTTACTTTCACACTATCCATTGTTACCCAGATGAGGACGGGTTCCCTTCTGAGTCTGGTTCCTCTCAAGGTTTCTTTCTCATATCATCTCAGGGAGTTTTTCCTCACCACCATCGCCACCGTCTTGCTAAGTAGGGATAAATTCACACACTTAAAATCTGTATCCTTTGTTTATATATTTCTGCTTTGAGACGTTGTTAAAAACCCTATACAAATAAAATTGGATTGATTTAAACACTAGTGCTCATTACACATAAAGGTGATTCAGGTGTTCATGATCATGTGACTTGGTGCGTGACGTGAACACGTGGTGTGCTGTAGTCCTGACAGCGTCGTTCTTTAATAGATAATAAATTGTCATCGTTGGAATTCTGCTGTGATATAAAAGGAATAAAAGATTTTACAATGTGACGGGGTGGTGTGTGATGAAGCAGAGACAACTTAAAGTTAATTATTTTCCCATAACAGCACATCATCAAATGTTTTACCTTCTCTCTCTCCCTTTCTCTCTCTCTCTCTCTCTCTCTCTCTCTCTCTCTCTCTCTCACAGTGTTGGTGCTCTGGTGGGTTTGTCCATAGCTGCTGTGGTGCTGCTGGCCTTCATCATCACGCTGTGTGTGCTCTGTTACCTGTTCATCACCACCAAACCCCGAGGACTCGATAACGGTCTCACGCTGCAGGTGCCAGGTATGGATGGACACACACACACACACACACACACACACACAGCGTCAGCATCAACAACAATGAAAGACTGAAGTGAAGTCATAGACGGACTTCCTGCTGTAGCTGCTCCAAAAAAAAAAAAAAACATGTTTGAAAACATAACAGATTTCTTATTATTTAAGCATCGTTATTTCAGAATTTTACATTCAGATATGTAAATGAGGAAAAGCAAAAGAAAAATTGAAAACTGTCTATACCGCCCTCTACCTGAAAACAGACTGTTCAGCAGAATTTACTTAGTTTATAGTTTTGCCCAAGATGGTGGCGGCTTACGGCTCTCCCTTTCAGTGCTATTCTTTGTTGTTTTTCTACTACTTCTTTATTACTTGTTTGTGTACTATCGGTTCTGCGTACATTTGCTACACAAGCCAGAACCTTATGGACATTGGGAACCAGCATTCAATACCTATTTCAGAAGCCTTTCACCAAACGCACAACATCCCAGACGACATAGCGAGATTGCCGGGCTCTCCGTGGATTGTTATCGGCTCTAGGAGGCGGCACAGGCGGAGGAAGGAGAGGAAACAGAAGTGGGGATGCAGGTCCGGTGTTATGCTAAGGCTGAGGAAACGATTACACAAGCCACCTCTACCGAGCCTCTCTAATGCCAGATCCCTAGTGCATAAAATAGATGACCTGGAATTACAACTAGTTGGAAACTGCTACGTTTGTGATTGTTGTGTTGTAATTATCACTGAAACCTGGCTTCATTCGAGAATGCTAGCATGCAGCTAGCAGGCCGTGCTATGCTCCGCTGGGACAGGTCGGAGGACTCCGGTAAGAGCAGAGGGGGTGGTCTCTGTATGTATGTGCATGAGAACTGGTGTAATAACAGAACAATGATAGACAAACACTGTTCTCCTGACCTCGAGTACATGTCTGTAAGATGTCGGCCTTTTTTTCTACCGAGAGAGCTAACTGTAGTGATTATCACAGCTGTGTATATTCCACCCAACGCCAATGTGAACACGGCGCTCTCTCTCCTGCTGAACACCATAAACGAACAGCAGAGGGCTTACTCCGACAGTGTGCACATAATTGCAGGGGATTTTAATAAGGCGAACTTAAAGACTGTACTCCCGAAATTTTATCAACATGTGAAGTGTTTTACCAGAGGATAGAAGACTCTGGATCATGTTTACTCCAACATTAAGCATGCGTACAGAGCCACACCTCTCCCCCACCTCGGCCAATCAGACCAACTCTCCCTCCTGCTCTCCCCAGCCTACAAACCCCTCAGACACAGCGCCACGCCCATCATAAAGTCTGTTACCATCTGGCCTGATGATGCAATGTCCAAACTACAGGACTGCTTCAGACAGACAGACTGGGATCTATTTGAACACCAGGACCTAGAAACACTCACAGGAACGGTACTGGACTATATCAAGTTCTGTATTGGAAATGTGAGTGTGGACAAAAAAATTCGGGTTTCTCCAAACCAAAAACCTTGGATGACCAACCAGGTCCGTACACTCCTCAGAGCCCGTGACACTGCCTTTAGGTCTGGCGACAAAGCTCTCTATAAAACCGCCCGCACCAACCTGAGAGGTGGTATTACAGACCCACCTGTACAGTAAAAAAGCAAGGGAGGTGTGGCAGGGAATACAAAATATTACCAACTACAGAGGCCGTGATGCTGCAACAGGAGACCTGAGTGCGATGCTAGCAGAAGAGCTAAATTGCTTCTTTGTACGCTTTGAAAGATCACAACAGCAGCACTCATCTGCTCCAGCCTTGCCTCAACCATCATCAAGCTCCTGTGCCGGTCCAGCCCTGCCTACATCCCCCCCGGGTTCCTGCACCACTATACTTACTGTGAGGGAACACGATGTCAGAAGGATGTTTCTGACAGTGAACCCCAGGAAGGCTGCTGGCCCAGATGGAGTACCTGGTAAGGTGCTTAGATCGTGTGCCCACCAGCTCGCATCTTTACCAGAATCTTCAATCGCTCTCTGGCCCAAGCAGTCATCCCACCCTGCCTAAAATCAGCCACAATCATTCCAGTGCCAAAAAGGTCTCCCACCACCAGTCTAAACGACTTCTGTCCTTTGGCCCTCACTCCAGTTATTATGAAGTGCTTCGAAAGATTGGTCCTTCAGCATATTATGGTCTACCTCCCCCCAGACTTCAATCCTCATCAGTTTGCATATCGCGCAAACAGATCCACAGAGGATGCTATCGCCGTAGCTCTCCACTCTGTGTTGAGTCATCTAGAGCAGCAGCAGAGCTACGTCCAGATGCTTTTTGTGGATTACAGCTCAGCCTTTAATACAATCATCGCAGAAATCCTCAACACCAAATTGGTCGCTCTCGGCCTCCCCCCACACACACGTGCCTGGATAAAGGACTTCCTCACCAACCGACCTCAGACAGTGAGACTTTGACTTCACCTCTCCTCCACTCGCATGTTGAGCACGTGTAGCCAAGTGGCCCGCTCGAGTACTCACTTAAGACCAACTACGCCACCTGTAGCCAAGCAGCCCGTATAGCACTAGCTCAAGACCAACCACGCCACCTACAGCAACATGGCTCGTTCAGCTCAAGCAAGACCAACTACGCCACCCCGAATAAACGGGGAAAATCAAGATAGAAAGCTCATAAGGACACGCAAATACGTTCCACCCAGAACAGGAAAAGAGGCATGGGTCTCCACACAAAACACTTTTTATTCTGATGTTTAAAAGAAAGACTAAACCAGGGTTTATATAAAAATAAAGAAAAGAAAGGAAACAAACACAATATAAACAATCACAACAGAAATTAATAGTCCTAGGAGAACTGAGGCTTCCTGGATGAAGGGCAGGCTAGTACTGAAACACCAGCTATACAAAAGGGAAAAGCACCCCACTAATCAGAATCATACCCACACACTTCACTGCAAATAAACACAGCAATTATAACGACCCTTAATTAAAGTACAGCCCAAGGTGTAACAGAGGACCTCCCCAGCCTCAGGAAGCACTCAGCTCCTAAAAACAACAAGACACAAAATCAACTACAATACACTCTAAACATACAACCAAGAAAATAAAACAAAAACAAGCTTACTGTCATGAAAACACAGATAACCCTGAACTCAAACTGAGCACAGGTAGTAATTTTACCAAGACTGACCAAAACAACCACTACCACATAGCAGCATCAGCATAATGGATAAAGACTTTTACAACACAGTTGAGCCAAAGAGACCGATCCAAATGACAGCAACCAACACGAAACAAAACAGAACAAAACCAAACAATCAAAACCCAATCATAATAAACCAAATATAAAAGAAGAAAGAACCAGGAATAAGAAAAACCAAGCATAAAAGTATCAAGAACCAAGCAGCAATGTGGATCCGTGAGTGAGGGGGAGGAGCTAGACCGATATGACCACATCTCACTCAGCCTGCCTTAACGCATGCGAAATCGAGGACCCATGGTCCGATGACATGATACTCACGATAGTAAATACCACAGTCATGATAGCGTCTCTAATAGTAGTGACGACGACAGCTGGCGCTCCGACCGGAGCTACGTTAAATTACCAGGCTACACAGTTGGGAGCTTTGACAGCACAGTCCACTGATTGTGAGCAGAACATCACACCCACACAGTCTCAGTAGCCCAACATTGCACTCTGTAGTCCGTAGCAAGGAAAGGAAGGGGCGGGTTCTCAACCATGACACATCCCAAAAGGCCTTAACGACCATTTATATACCAAGGTAGGGAGAGAGCCCATTGGCTACGTAGTTAAAAAGGGTGACGTTTTGACCACGACACACCCCACAACACACGGGTTCTCCACAGGGCTGTGTGCTGAGCCCCCTCCTGTACTGTCTCTACACCTACGATTGTACCCCGGTCCACGACAACAACCTTATCGTCAAGTTTGCTGACGACACCACAGTGGTTGGACTCATTTCAAAGGGAGACGAAGCAGCCTACAGAGAGGAGGTCTTGAACTTAGCAGCCTGGTATTCAGAGAACAATCTGGCTCTAAACACCAAGAAAACCAAGGAGATCATTGTGGGCTTCAGGAAACACAACACTGAGCTAGCTCCTCTTTACATCAATGGTGAGTGTGTGGAAAGGGTTCACACCTACCGGTTTCTTGGTGTTATCATCTCTGCTGACATCTCCTGGTCAGACAACATCACTGGGATTATTAAGAAGGCTCAAACACGGCTACACTTCCTGAGGGTTCTCAGGAAGTACAGTTTGGATTCAAATCTGCTGCTGACATTCTATCGCTCATCCGTTGAGAGCCTGCTGACCTACTGCATTACGGTATGGTAACGAAGCTGCACCATAGCAGACAGGGAGAGGCTTCAGAGAGTAATAAGAGCAGCACAGAATATCATTGGCTGCCCTCTCCCCTCCCTCATGGATATTTACACCTCCCGTTGCCTCAGCAGACAAAACCATCATTAAGGACAGCTTCCACCCTGGCTCTGAACTGTTTAATCTGTTGCCCTCAGGGAGACGTTACAGATATATCAGATCAAGGACAAACAGATTCAAGAACAGTTTTTTCCCAAAAGTCATAACCACTTTGAACACACACATGCACTAATTCTCTACAGGTACATAGCATCTCCGTGGTCTCAAACTGTGCAATTTTCATAGTCCCTACATGGGCATTATTTATTTATTTATTTATAATATATTCTACACCATTTCGCGCTGCTATATAGATATTTTTATTCTATTCTACCCTTTTCTTACTATTATTCCTTCTTATCTTATTTATTTTTATTTCTTATATGTACATGTTGAGCACAGAAAAAAGGGAGTGGCTCTTAATTTCATTGTATGTGTATAATGACAAATAAAGGCATTCATTCATTCATTCATTTATACCCTATGTTTATGCTAGCATGTGACCATTCGGCTGTTTTACTTGTAGTTTGTCTCTTGTTGGGGCGTGTAGTGACCGCTATTGTTGGCGCTAGTGGGTGTGGCCTGTCTAGCATTTCTTTAGTTCCAACAAGAAATGGTAGTAGTTATATTTTGTCTGTATGTAGTTTTAATGTTAAATGCAGAGTCAATACCAAATTAATCAGTGTGAAAATCGTTTCTGTGAATTACGTGTTACGTTCTCAGCTTCATATTACCGGCGTCCTCAGACTAGATTAGCAAAGCAAGCTAACGGTACTAGCTACATGCTCTCACCAGAGGCTTCAACGATCTCTGTTACTTCCTTCCAAGCTTTATTTTAGTTCACAACATCTCTGCGCACATGTACTTAGAGCTCATATTCGACAGCGTAAGTTGAAAGCATGTTTATTTCAAGTTTATCTTCATTTTTGTGGAATGACACACCTTTGCGAGTTAGCATTTTTAAACGTTTGTCATTTGCTACGCAGGGTCTGAGGCCGGTCCTCAAGAGGCTTTGAGTCAGCGCAGTGCTCCCTCCGGACCTCAAGGCTTCCGCAAGCATTTTCTGAGAGGCAAACTGCACTGTGACAACCAGCCGGCCGACCCAGAACGCCTATTTCAGCGCTGCTACATGGCCACCGTTACCACCATTAACGTCGAGGGGCCTTCGTAAAGCAGTTCTGCTTCTGAAACTTTGGTAGATGTAAAGAACATCCTACCCTATTCTGCACCATCATACCACTCACATTGCAGACCATAAGGGGGCACTCTGCGAAAGCCTGAACTATGTTAGCAACCTGGACTCAGCGTGAATTAAGGACGAGAAAAAAAATATAATAATAAATATATATAGTATCTCATAAAAGTAAGTACACCCCTCACATGATTGAAACAGTGAAAATTTGCTGTCCCCTCAAAATAACTTAGCACACCATTAATGTCTAAACCGCTGGCAACAAAAGTGAGTACACCTCTAACTGAAAATGTCCAAAGATATAATAAAATATTTTTTAAAAATATAATGGGTGTACGCACTTTTGTGAGATACTGTATGTATGTGTGTGTTTGTGTGTATATATATATATATATATATATATATATATATATATATATATATATATATATA
>JAFFST010007523.1:0-16648 GCA_022414735.1 Noturus placidus
TGGCACCCTGTCCAGGGTGTACCCCGCCTTGTGCCCGATGCTCCCTGGGATAGGCTCCAGGTTCCCCTATGACCCTGAAAAGGAGTAAGCGGTTGAAGATGGATGGATGGACTTTCATGATACCTTCAGTCAAGAAAATTTGATCTAAATCTATATTATTTGACATTTTAGAGACTGGACTACTTTTTCACAGGGAATAATTTATGGTAATGTGGTAATTACCAACGAAGCCAGATTACACAATAGGTGGAAAGATAAATAATATTGGTATATATAAAAAAAACTTCATAGAATTTCTAATGGTTTTAATGATTGCATTGGTTAGGAATTGCATTGGTTTTAATGGACATTGGAATGGTCCCTATGGGTCTTTATGGGTAATTTGTTGCCTTGTATTTATGGCATGTTATGTCTAATGGATACCATTAAGGATAATGGTAATGGTTTTAATGGTTAGCTGATGGTTTGTAATGGTATTTGTAGTGGAATTTCTGTGAGGGTTCCTATTGTTTTTAGGAGGGTAGAAAGACTCTCATGTCTGTTTCTTTTGAAAACCCCCTTTTAAAAAAAAAAAAAAAAAAAAAAAAAAAAAAAAAAAAATAATAATAATAATAATAATAATAATAATAATAATAACGTAATGGTTATAGTTTATGTTATAAACAGAACATGAGAGGGAGGGGAAAATCATGGCTGTGATTTGGTCACAAATGAATGTAAAGAAATGAAATAGTGCACATATGTAGCAGCCAAACAGGAACATAAAATATAGGTGATGCATTTAATAAATACAAGAAATTTTCTGACTTTGCAATGTTTTTTTTAAAGCATAATTTAGTGTGTGCAATTTTTATGCATTTTTTAATAATCCCAGAATATCTGGGACCAATCATGTCAGAGCTGGTCATGTTAGACTGATTCATTGAACATGTCGGGTAATTGGAGTTTTAATGTAAAATAATTAAAAATGAAAAATAGACATGATTTAAGGAAATGATAAGGATCCCAGAGGATTAATGTGACCTCTCTCTTTCTCTCACACAATTTTTATCCTTTTTAAAAAAATTTTTTTTAAATATTTGACCTAGTTACAAAACTCACTTTAGATAACTCCATAAATCCTTCCTGATTCTGCCCCTAAAGATGTTTACTGGTTGTCCTATTTCCCCCTGCCACCACTTTCCTTATACGGTCAGTGTTTCCTGTATTCATTTGACTGTTCCCATGGTAGTTGATGATTCTCACCTTGCCAGTTGCCCATCATTACCTTTTGTGTTTACTTTGTGTGCCTACTTTGTGTTTTTGCAAAGTATTGTAGAATCGTCCTTTTTGAGTTTTCTTGTTCCTACTGTGTATCAGGTACTGCAACCTGTCCACTTTGACCACAAGTCTTGCCATTTTATAGATATGTCTCAAAGCATAGTGAAGAATATCCAGTTACACATGGAATCCATCCATTCTTCTACACTAGCTTAATATCCAAGCACTTTACCCTGGAAACACACCACATTGGACAGCTCTAATGATTGACATGCAACTAGACACACCCTGTCATCCTGATTGGTTGGATGATAGGCTCCACATCTTTTTCTTTTTTCTTTTTTTTCTTTTTTCTTGTCTCCCATTTACAGAGACTGGTGTGCCACAGAGAATAGAGTTTCTCTTATGAGCAGATATTTTATGGAAGTTTTAGGAATGCAAGGATAATTTCACAATGCAAATATATTCCAAAAATGTTTTGGGAAAACCAATGCTGACCCCATATTAAATATGGAACACTTCCTTTAACTTCTGAGATCACAATCAGCATACTCATGTATGATGCTGAGGTAAAATTAATGAGAATAGTCTTAAAGGCTAACATATTTGAAATTTGAATTTGAACATGTATGTTTTTGCAACCTTTTTAGGGCACAACCACAAACAATATACATATAAATAAAAAAAACACACACACACATGCACATAATAAGAATAGCTCAAATTTATTAATTTTTTTTCATGAGGACCATTATACTTTTACTGGTTAAACTCAGGTTAGTCATCTTGCCTGACTTTTTCTCGCTCTCTCTCCCGCTTCCTCTCTTCCATTCTTCTCCCCTCTCTCTCCTTCTCTCTGTAGTACTCTTCTTTGAGGTCCTCCCTCTTCCTTCGTGTCCATCCTTTAGCAGTGATGTGGTACAGGTCTACGTTGTTGCCAGAGTATGCGTCCCTGTGTGTGGCCCTATACACGGCTTCCCTGGCTACTGAGACCGCTTCCTCTACACTTATTCCCCAGTGAATCCTCTCATCCAGGATTGAGTAAGCATAGGGAGAACCTGAGCCCACCGAGAAGAGCTCACCCTTTAAACAGAGGCCATCGCTGCATACATAAACAAGGCCTGGACCCGAGTGTTTTGTAGTCATGGAAGTAGAGATGGCTGTTGGCTGGGTTTTAGGATTAGCCTGAAAAGGTTCTATGATTGTCATTGGTGTTTTACCATTGCTGTCTTCTACAGAGGTTTTGGCATCTCTTTCTGCCACTGGTCTGCTATCAGCCCTCTTGTCACTTGAACATGGTATCATCTCCTTCTCCTCTCCATCCCATCCACAAAGAGTGGCGGCCACACACAGCTCAGTGCCTTTAAAAGGGTGCAGCATGTGAGACAACAGCTTGGCGGCACCCCCTGTTGACAGCCTCCGCTTGTTTCGAAGCTGGTAAAGCCTCAGCTCCCTCGTTAAGATGCGCTTCCAGAGGACGCAGTCGGCCGACGTACCCGACGTGGTCCCCACCAGGTGGGAGTGGACAGGTATGATCTTTTGAGATGCAGGACATGCCACCAGGCCCCCACAGCTGGATCGTGAGTCTGCTGCAGCAATCACACCGCCCTGGAAGATGAATCCCAGTGTGGTGGTGCCGTGACCCAGAGGGAATGGCAGAGGAACAGAGGGAGAAACCGACAGTGGAATGGGGGAGTGGGTGGAGAGTGAGGGTAAAGACTGGTGGTATTGATCATTGTTCTTGTAGGTGCAAGGTGAGTTGTCTAAGTTAGGTTGGACTTGACCGAACTGAATAGGGCTCCGTGTTAGGTATTCATGCACCGGCACATAAAATTCCATTGGACTTGAATTTCTGGTTTCCTGCAGCCAGCTGGTATTGGAGCCACCTATGTAAATGGTACTCTCCAGAGACCTGGACCACAAACATGGAGCATTCCGTTGACGATCACAAGAGAGGTCGAGAAAACCACACACATCTTGTAAAGCCATGACTGACTGCCAGTCATCCAAGAGATAATAATGTGAAAAAAATGCTAATATTCACAGAGAATAGTACCTTATCAGCTTTGCAATTAATTGAAGAAATATTGTTAAAAATTTGACAGAATCAATATAAATACTCAATCTGTTTGATTGTCTAAAGTAGGCACCAACGTATGAAACTGGCAGATTAGTTTAAGCGAACTGAACCTTTTATGAAACTGTCCTTTTATAAAATTCCCTTGTGAAGTGTCATCAGAACCCTCTCCCATGCTTGAGTGCTCTCTGTTTCGGTTAAGAGAGGCATGAAAACACCTAAAGCTACTGAAGCAAAACACCCAATGCTGTTTTAAGCTGACCAATGCAATCAGTTTTAGTATAACTCTCATTAGCAGGTTGTCAGTCTCAATCTAGATAGGTTGCCAGTACAATCTGCTAATCTCAGGGGCAAACAGCACTGTTACAGTTTGAACGTAGCACTAGTTTCTTTCAGTAAAAACAAACTAAACTATTTATTTCTAACTATAGCAACTACTGTTATCTTGGTTTCAGCCTTCCATTTCTTTTTCATTTTATTAAAACATATTTTATTAATATTACAAACAATGTTGTCCAAATTTCAGAATCAACAGAAATCAGTACATTATATTATACAGCCATCAAATCACACAGGAGCTGCTGAGACAGGAATTGCTAACAAATCAGTTCTTTGACTAGCTCATTTTAATAACCCTGATGAAAAAAAACCCCAATAGAAACCGTTACAGAAATTCTAATGGTTTTAATGGTTATAATGGGAATTGTATTGGTTTTAATGGAAACTAAAATGGTCCTTGTGGATCTCTATTGGAAATGTGTTTAGTTCTATTGGTGGAATGTTTATGTCTAGTGGAAACCAATACAAACCACTAAATACTAATAGAATATGACCCAAAACATTTGTTAATGGTATTTGTAGTCTAAACCATTAGAATTTCTGTAATGGTTTATATTGTTTGTTAATTGTTCATTCTTTGGAATAATAAAAAAAGATTTGCTAACGGTCTTATTGGCCGTTTTAATTAGATTTATATACCGGTAGTCTAATTCTCACTGCATTGTCAAACTGAATCTCGTACAAAATGAGTAAGATGTGGGACAGCAGTGGAAAAGCGGCTTTTCAATTTGATATTAATGAGGTTGCCATGATGGTCTTGTCATGCTTCATGCATGTTCTTATAGAGAACTTCAAAAAGCCAGATGTAGCAATACTCAAACTGTGTGATTATAAAAATAAAACCTGGCTTAAGTTTTCAGTGATGTTGTTGAGATGAAGGCCAAACATTATAACATTAAAACATACAACTGAGTAAACAAAACTGGCAGAAAGAGATGTTAGTGCTGTGTGCAGTGTGCGAGCAGTGTACATATAATGTGCATAATTAACAAAATATTTGTAGGGTCCATTTAACAACTAATATCAAGAACTGTAGGGCATAAAAGGTTAAAAAACAAAACCTAAACATTAAAAAAACAAAAACAAAAAAACAACAACAAAAACCCCACTTAAGTTAGAGTCAGTGAAAGCACGGTTGAAATTGAAGCATGGGAACATGTGTGAATGTGCTCTCATTAGTAAGTCGCTTGTAAATGTAAAAATGATATTTCTGTAAAGCTGCTTTGAGACAATGTATCATTGTAAAAAGCGCTATACAAATTGATAAATTATTATTATTATTATTATTATTATTATTATTATTATTATTATTATTTTTGGCTGAAAACGTGACTGATGAATCAAACGGAGCGCGGCTCGATTCACTTGAGTTCGAAAGAATCGATTCAGTGAAGTGAATCGACACGGGCATCAGTGGCAGCAGGTGCAGCCTGCTCCACCTGCGCCTGTCGTACATACGGAAGAGTGACAAGTCACTAGTACACAGATGTCCTGAAGTTATTTCCTGTTGCAGTACTTTCCGGTTTAATTGTCATCTTTTTCTTTATCCTACAATTTCTTCGAGTTACATCTCGAGCCTGCTCCGGATCCGAACCGACGAGTTACAACGTGACAAGATGAAAGTTTCTACAAGTTCAGGCTTCTTCAGCAAACTGACGGTTTGCGCTGCGGTACTTTCAGTGGTAAGAAAAAAAGAAAATGAACCCTTTCACTTGTATTTAACACAGCCTGCTTGTGTTACAGCTGTTTGGACAAGTTATTCTTTCATTATCTGAAGAGAATGGCGAAGAAAGCATTTCCTGGTGCACAGGGTAAAGATGAAACGCACAAGAGTTCGTGTTTTGTTGTTGCTTGAAACACTTAACGCTTGAAATAACTTTGAAACTCGTAACTAAACAGTTATTACGCAGTAAAAGCAAACGAGCTTCAATGTAATTCGAGTCTGAAGCATTTTAACATCGAAACTTCACCCTGAAACGCCTTAAAGGCATTAAATGTGTCCCTTGAATATTGACAGTAGTGATTAACTTCAAAAAGTTATCTTCTTTAAAAAGAAAACCCCAACAACAACAACAAATAAACAAGAGCGACAACCTGATTTTTTCACTCACTGTTTTTTAACTAACTTTCAACGTAGTGGCGCAATCGGTGGGACGAAAAGTCCCAGGATGCAATGCAGATGTATGGCGTAGTCGCGCCGAGTTACGTCAAAGAGTCGGCTTGGTTGGTTAGAGATGTACGAGATGTTAGGAAGAACGTTGGACGCACAGATGAGAGAGCTGGACAGGCTAAAAGACTAATGCACCGCAGCATCGGTCAGTTTAAGTGGGCATGATGCGAGGGCATCGCTGCCAGTTGGGGAGGAAACCGGAGTACCTGGAGGAAACCCTGAGCATGGGGAGAGCATGGGCTGTGGTAGGAATCGAAATCACAACCTTGATTTAAAATAATAGCGCTCTGAAGTGAACTGGGTGACGGAAAGCTCCTAATGCTCCCTAAGGTACAGGACGACATTGCAGTTGTCCTTGAATAGCTGATTTCTTTACTGATGCAGAATAAATGACAACAGATTAATATTAGTGTACTCTGGGGAAAAAATGGGTCACATGAAGAGTAGCAGCGCTGCTCTTGTTATTAAATGTAACAATAAATGGATAAAAAGTACTTGCATTTTTAATTCTGTAAATGTGTTTTATTCAAGATTCAGTGCCACTTCACCACACGTACCACCATGTCACGTTTGCACAGGAGCCCTTACGGTGACATTCTTTACCTTCACTCAGCCCCTGACACCGTCACAGCCAACTCCACTGTGCATGTGTCGTACACCTGCTCCAGGGTCTGCAGAGTGGGGATCGAGATTGTGCTTTCCACACCAAAAAAGGCCAGACTTGTGACCTTTAGGAGATCATGGACTCATGTCAAGCAACTCAATCAAACTAGAACAAGGACGGTTCAGCTGACTTTCCCTCCTGCTGTGGTGTATAAGAGAGACCGTTTCTTCACGCGGACAGTGGAGGCCCATGATGTGATGCTGAGAGCCTGGCTGGTGCATCTGGATGGAGCAGAAAGCAATAGCAGCCACGTCGAAGTCGGTCAGTACGGGCGATCCGTGGTGAGAACGTTTAAAACTCTGCAGACGGTTCCGCCCTCGGAACGTCCGGCCAAACCACCGAGCGGTTGCCTTGCATGGGGGGCGGAGCTGACGTGGAATCTGACCAAGGACAGAATAGAGAAGTGCTCTCCTGAGTCAGGTGAGTTCCTTCCTAGGTTAACCAATCAAATTCAGTTTCTAGACATTAAATAGCAAGTTTGAGTTCAAACGAATTAGTACATGACTGTCAATTTTATAATTGGTGTGTGTGTGTGTGTGTGGGAAACGATTAATGCAAATTGCAGACTGGTGGGCGTGTCTTTGAGTTCTAACATTTCCGAGTAGACAACAGGTGTTTGTTTAATGTTTATCTGGATAACTGGTTAACATTACCAGTCCAGTTACTTAAAGACTTCAAATACAGGCTCTTCAGGAGACATGCTCGAGCATGGCTTTCAAGACACGTCCACTCAGAGCTGCTCTCATTTCCATAAAGGGACTCAATGACACGCCCACATTTCCATATATGGCAGGCTTTTTGGAAGAATTATATATTTGATTCTGGTGCATTTTGTAGAATCCAAAATGGTTCACGGTTGATGTTTTTGATCCTCCATCCATTGATTTCGATGACATCCATATTTGAACTCTTAAATATGGATACACGCTCACATTCCTATCTGTGGCTTTCAAGACACACCCACTCAGGGCTGCTCTCATTTCTATATAGAGACTCGATGACACACCTGCTATTCCATGATATGATTTAAAATGGCTTATCTGGTTTCTGATATATAGACAGACCTTTTTAGAATCCAAAATGGTTTACATCAGCACTCTGTAACTAAAGCGATGAATCGTCCGATGACGTTGCAGACATAGTGAGACTCCTGACGTTCCCTTTTGCGAGCACTGGAGAGAAATATGGAATCATCCGGACGTTTCCAGGCTTCGCCAACAGAGAGCTGGTGATTGCGAAGCTGCGTGCACTAGAGAAACCCAGGTAAGGCTACCAAGTGCTCCTTGTACATAAACATTCATTTGGTAGAATGAAAATGAAGTTCACCAAGTTCTCAAGTTCCCTAAAAGTTTTCCCACCATGAATCTTGCTGTTTTGCAGACTGACCGTGTCGATGTGGTTGTATTTGCTAAACTGGTGCAAGGAAAAGCTCTGCGGCATCATCAAGCACGTGAACGAGCACAGGAAATACGAAAGTCCTCTCCTATTGCTGACTAATACAGGTGACTTCTCTGGGGCATTACCTCACTGCTAAAGCATGTGAGTGATCTGATGTCCTTCACTCAACCCAGAAGATGTTCTTTATTAATCCAACTCCCAGCCCATTCCCAAAATAAATGCTGACCAAATATTTTGGTCTGTGATATCTTCTAACAAACTTACTGTAGATGGTTCTGTTTCTCAAAATCTGAACACATTAGTCAGTTCAAGAAGATGCATTAATGGATGCATGAGCTACACGGCTAATGTAGGCTTGTGGTATTGTTTTTTTTTTTTGTTTTTTTTTTTTTTGCAAAATTATGCATTTAACGTTAGTCATTAACTGAAATTTGTGTTCCTGCTAAATTAATAACTTAGGGTCATGAGTGTTTCTACCTAATTGTAAGCATAGAGACCAGCTCGATTTCCTGATCCAGACACCTCCACAACATTTCGGAGCGTAAAAGAACTCGAAATCTTTTCTAATTAGCTATATTCTATGCTTTTGTACACTTTTCTGGCCGCATGCTTCAGAATCTCAAAGGTTTCAATCTGATTGTTTGCTGGTTTCCGAACTGTAAAATAAAATTAATACAAGTTCACAGCATTCCTCTTTTGTTTTTGTAACTCAAATGACGTTTCCTATGAAAATGCAGGTTGGTTTCTGCCATGATGATGAAAAGTGTCAGACCAGGGAGGATTGAACAAATTATCTTTACCTCAGCACGTCTCAGCACGTCTGCTGGATGTACTGAACCCCGTCTGTGTTATCTTGTGTTTTATGTGAAGGCAACATTGTGATACAGGTGCGTTTGAACTCTGGACTGGAACAGGCGTTCACAGCTGACACAGAGCTCCCTCTCGGCACCTGGATCCGGCTGGACCTCTTCGTCCAGACCTCAGAGGTGCTTGAACTTTTTCCACAGTGATCGTTGCACTTGCTGCGAAAGGGGTGAAGGGTTTTCACTGTTAGTTTTCAATGCACTATTTTTACACACCGTTCAAATTTAAACTTAAAATTTTTTTTTTTTTTACATCACACAAGCAGACAATTTGCATATTATTTGTATATGTATTGTGACCGGTCCATGTTTTGCATGGTTCAGCATCTGTCAATCCATCCGTTTTCCATACTGCTTATCCTACACAGTGTCACCGGGGAGTCTGGAGCCTATCCCAGGGGAACTTGGGGCACAAGGCCAGGGTGCCAACCCCATCACAGGGCACAATCGCGCACACACACACTCACATACTACGGACAATTTAGAGATGCCAGTCAGCTTACGGTGCATGTCTATGGACTGGGGGAGGAAACCGGAGTACCCGGAGGAATCCCTATAAGCGCAGCGAGAACACTGAGCAACCCAGGAGGTGCGAGGCCACTAACATGCTGTCCTAACGTCTGCTTCACAAAATCTTCCTTCTTTATGTAACACGTTTTGATACACAAAAGACGATCACAACGACTCAATGAATCACAGAATTTCTTACAACTTGTATTTCTCATAACCAGACCCATGTGTACCGTTCACTGCTAAGAAAAACCGCAATCAGAAAACAAATACTTATCCTTATCTCAAGTGTTAACAGTATAAACAGTGATTATGGAGATACACTCACAAACATCCGTCCCATGCTTGGGAATTCTCTTGATCAAGTGGACTTGTGCGAACACGTGGAGCTATGAAGAAATATGACACCTCAAATCACATTTAAATTTTCTCTCCAGGCGAAGCTTATAATCACGCAGGCCAACATTGAAGACAGCCTTATAGAAGCCAGTTACAGGTAGGTAACGTAATAAATAAATAAATATACTAGAGTAGATTAGCACTATTAGAATGATATTCTGGTTTGTTGTAGTGTGTTATGCTCTCGCTTTACATGCGTAAAGCATAGTATGGACGATGGTTTCCATCAACATGGCTTCCTGGTTGGGGTTGACGTTGTATAATCACTCGTTAAATTATTAACACAACTGAGACGAGATGCTGTGAATGTTTTGAAATGTATCTCCAGGTTGGTTGGTTTCACACAAGTTTAATTGCTTTGAGAATCCAGATCAAGGAGCTTTAGGTGAATTATACATATGCGTTAGGTAGTGTGAACTTTGTATTTAAAATGAGAGTTTGCTATTATGTATCAGTGATTGCTGTAACATATAACGTGACCCCTTATATCTTGTAAATGTGTAATATTAGGACATCAGGAAGGAAAATATAAAGCTTGGAAGGAAGTAGCAAAGATCAGTGCTGCTTCTGGTGAATGGTAAAATTAGCTAGTTTTGCAAATCTTCCAAGAAGCTAGTCCAAACCAGAACTACAAGCTATGAAGATTTGAGCACGTTTTTATGGAAATTACTTTGGCGAGATAAGCTTCCTGTACTTGTTAGCCAAATCAGCCTTGTCACTCCAGCGCAGAACTAAATGCCAGATATTGTCTTGGCTGATTGACTACATTGGGAAATTGTGAAATATTATGTAAAGCTGTGATCAGGTAGCATTTTTATGAAAATCTGTGTAACATATTCCAGCTTTCAGGATGCTGTTCTGTACAATGACACTTCAGGATACTTTGTGATTGGTGGCAGCATCTACATGCCAGGAATTCATGGTTATGTTGGACCAGTTAAATACTACCGCTTAGGTTCTGAAACGGTGAGCATGAACCACTCTTACAGCGCTTAATCTCATCTCGCGTTAGCCGAAGTTTGCTTCACATTTTCAGTCAGTATAGCGGCCTCACCTCCTAGTTACCTATTGTAATAGTTAGCCTAATGCTATCTAGCTTTGCTGGCAAACTCGCCTAGTGGTTTTAATTAAAAAATGGTTGGTCTGGCCTGTCTCTGTGGTGACACAGTGTAACTTAACCTTATATTAACTTGCTTGTTATTAATTAAACTATGATAACTTTTTTTTGCTCTTGTTGCGCTTCCTTGGATTAAATTTCAAGTTATTTTAACGATCTTTCCAACTAGTGTGTTAGCTAGCTTAATATTAGCTAGCTTAATATTAGCTAGCTTGCAATCACACATGGCTGCTTTATGTAATAGCATAATTTCAGTTAGCTTACAGTAGGTTGGTTTTAATTTAAATTAGATAGCATATTAGCAAACTTAGCTAATAAAATGAAACAGCTGCTGTTGGAGTTAGCGTTAGTTTATGGCAGTGTTTACAAAGCCAGCTAGCCTAGCTAATGTTACTTCTTAAGGACGTACCAATTATATTGCACATATGCACTTCTGTTTTTTTTTTTGTTTGTACCAAGTGCTTCGGCTACGTGACGCCGTTCTGTAATGTGATTTTGCTTATGAAGGTGGTGAACCCTCTGACTCCAGAGAGAACACTGCAGGAACTGAACGAAGCTCACAGATGGTGTGAGGACCTTAAACAGATCACTGAAGCCTATGTAAAAGCTCTACAAGACAGCAGAGCCAGTCTCGCCAACGGTAAATGCTTTTTATAGACACCTACGCACGTCATTCAGTTTATTAGGAACACCAATTCACCTGCACATTTAACCTGTCATTTGGAAGCAGTGCAATGTGTAAAATCATGGTTGTCAGTGCCAGACATGCTGGTTTGGGTATTTCGGAAACTGCAACTCTCATGGGGTTTTCACACATAACAGTCTCAAGAGTTTACACTCTAGAATGGTGCAAAAACCAAAAAACACCCAGTTCCGCGAGCAAAAACACCTCGACTAGAGAGGTCAGAGGAAAACAGCCAGACCCGTTCAAGTAGACAGGACGGCTGCAGTAACTCAACTAACCACACTTTACTAAAGGTCGACTGACTGGGCGGTACCTACCTGCCGATAACTGATTAATCGACTGATTTTAAAATTGATACTGAATGAAAATATAACACTCAAAGTAAAATACTGCTGAACTTTATTACAAAAATAAACAGTACTGACCGTACCATGGAAATGTACTGTACATTTTAAAAACAAAATACATATATGAATATTAATATATATTAAAGAAAATCAAATATATACATCCAAACTGAACCAAAAAGTAACACTCCAAACAACACATTAAAATAGAGACGTCCAAAATGAATAAACAAATAAAAAACTCAAATAACACAACGAAAAGTGGCAGTGATAGTTTTTATTTTGCCTCTAGAGGCACACAAACCGGGAAAAACTATCAGTGTGGATTTTTTCAGACATCGGATAGTTCTTGGTGCCGATTAACCGGCAAAACAAATCAAACAGTCGACCTCTACTCTTTACATCCGTATTGAGCAGAAAAGCATCCCAAGACCAAGAATCAGAGGCTACAGTGGGCACACTGGATAGAAACCAGACACCATTTTTCCAATCTTCACCTGTTCTTCAACTTTCCAGCTCTTAGTTTCTTATTCAGTTGTTCATCTTTAACTTAATTACCCATTAACTACCATGATGTCATCAGAAGCTACAGCAAAACCTAAAATTTTAAAATGTCTTTAGAACTAGATTTTTAATTTCAGGATTAGATGTTCATACTCAACAAGATGGAGAGATTGTAAATCACTGGGTGGGTATTGATGGTGTCTGTATTTCTGTACTCTTTCAGATGTGTGTGTGTCAAATTATGAGCTGTCGAGGAGGACGTTCGGGCAGATGAGGTGCATACAGACATGGTCCTGGGATCATCAGATGAAATACCGTGCTGCACTGAAGACACTGAGAATTTATGAGGAAGAACTGATGTCAGGTATCTGTGTTATTAGTTTAGAGCATACATGCCGGTTAAGTTCAATTTACATTTGTAATAATTTAGTAGTTACTATTACCATTACCACATTGTTCTGGCGTTTTCTGTAATGCGTTATGGGTATACACTGATGCTTTGTCGCTCCACTAGGCCCATGGAGCAGCAAGAAAGCGGCACTCTTTGGCCAGCGCCTCTACCAAGACGTGGTAAAGAGGTTAGCTGATGCTGGTTTGGGAGACATCGATACCTCGCTAGTAGAGCTGCTGCAGCTGTGCTCCTGCTTGGGTCATCATCAGGCGTCTCTCATGCTTGCCACTTTACACCTTTCCGGGCTCGGAGTGCCAGCGGACCAGGAGAAGGTAGCGGCACAGGATCGGACACGGAGTGTAGAATGTTGGATCGATGGCCTGTGTGTATAGTTGATAAAACATCACAAGAATATCAACATTGGGGATCGAGTTATTAGATAAAAGTTCAAACGTATGCTACATACTCTTTGTGTCCAGGCTGTTAGATTTTTTTTTATTCGCAGTTGCATTATGGACAAGTCGGTTCAACAACCAGACTCTTACTCTTTTGTTATGAAGTATAGCCTTGCTACTTGAAGCAAATGTACTTGTAAATATTGTGAGTCAAATGTGCCCCGTGACCACAGGGCCACGTGTACAGCCTGATGGGCGGAGTACGAGACGAGCGACTGGCTCTGTTGCATTTGGGCTACAAGCACATGCAGGGTCTGGACGGCTTCCCTATGGACCTGGACATGGCTTATGGCTACTATGCCAACGTGGGAAAGCAGACCAGCATCGACCACCATAAAGTCCAGGATTCGGAGGTGAGATCTCCATTAGTGTCATCAGTGTACACTTCCGAGACCCAAACTATAATCATTTCTCTTTAATAACTTGATATTTAGGAAGTTATATTCTTTTTAATTCCACCTTGAAATGTAAGAATAGTAAAAGTACAAATTTTTTTCCATAATGTTCCCTTTACAGAAATACAAATTTCATGGCATTTAAGTCAAATAGGTGTGACAGTGATGCACGTTAACATTTGATCTGGAGCTCAGAGTTCCACAAGTTCTCCCTGTGTCTTCATTGGTTTCCTCTGGGTTCTCCGGTTTCCTCCTGCTTCCAAAAACATGCCAATATGTCCATTAGACAACTAGCCCCTAAGATAGTAATGAATCCAGGATGTGTTCACGTGTCACACCCAGTGTTCCCGGGATAGACATCAAAACGTTTTCAAATTTTGTTACTCTGCAAGTTCCTGTCACCATTTCTCAAAGGTCCCGAAAGACTTTTCAATATGTAAAATCTTTTCAATTTTTCAGTATGTAAATACTCAAGGCCATGCCTGACTTTGCTTTTGACAGGGCACCTGAAAGAATGAATGCAAACCAGCTTTCAGATGCGAACCATGGTATGAGCCGAACAGATTTTGCTTAACCAAATGTAAAGACAGTATCATTTCAGTCGGTTTCCAGGGATTCATTCATTCGTTTTGACGTCTGTAAAGAATCTGGGATGAAACAGGAGTACCACCTAAACGTTACCAGGTTTTTAAATGGCATTGCTTCGAGAGAACTGAATAGTCTTTCCCGGAGCAGAGGTGCCAAACACATTTTACGGATCAGAACGTGTTGCATTACAGATAGTCTAATGCAAAGTCGGCCGGACCAATAATACATCAACAACTCCTGATAAATGTGTTCGTTTATCACGCTTATCTTTTTTACCCTCAAACAGATTTATTTACATGTTACACAGCGTCCCAACTTTTTTGGAATCAGGGTTGTAAAATTTATAAATTCATTTGATGGGCCGGATTAGATGCGTTGTCTCGAAGCCACGGGCCGGTTGTTTGACACCAGTGATCTAGAAAGTAAAATGTAATCCAGTATATGGAGAAACTTGACACTTGACACTAAAACATTAATGTATGGCTTTTATTTTCATTTAAAATATTTTTATAAGGCACCACCTAAATAAACATTAACCTTAACATTAAATTGGACTTTATTCAACACTGACATGGCGGTTTAGCAAAACTTGTCCACTTAGGAATACAAAACAAGATAAAGAAATTGCATCTAAGATCAGTCTAAGATAAATCATAACACAATCTATTGTTCTGTTCCGTTTACAATTCTTACCTCAGACCTCATTTTACGGATCTGTAACATGTATAGAATAAACTGAAATAAAAGATATTACATTTATGAGTAGAATCATGACCACAGCTGATCTAGAGACCTGTTCATATCCAGCAATCCCTCATTGAGCATGTGCGCTTAACCAACCCGGAGGACCTTCAGATGCAAGCGGGCGAGTCCGATGACATCATACAGTTTCTTAAACACCAGGCCGAGAGAGGAGACATCGAGTCCCAGGTGCTAATTTGCCTGCTTTTAATTCACTGCATTGCGTTGTAGAATTCTATTTACGTTGTTGTGACTCAGAGTTGTTTCTGGTGTGTGCGTGTGATAGAAAACCCTGGCGCGGATGTCGTTTTACGGCAGTAACGGCATGAGGAAGGACATCCGCGCAGCTCTGAGATGGTACGCCAGGAGTGCAATGCATATGACGGACGCTACAGCCATGTACGACTACAGCATCTTGCTGCTGAAGGTCAGTGTGCTGTTTAAACACTCAGCACAGGGGAAGCGTACCTTTAGTAGGTATTTTGTGTTGTTTGTATTATTATTTACAGACATGTGCAACTGTGTAAAGCAAACCCAAGTTAAAGGAAGTACAGTTTACACAATACCCCAAATATATTCAGTCAGCTAAGACCAGTCAGCTACTTTAGATAACAAGTAAGTTTATATAGTAGCTAACAGGTTAAGATTGTACTAGCATGTGCATCACACTTACACATCACACTCACTAAATTTCACTCACACAATTCCAGACGTTCTAACCTTTCCTAACATCAGAGTATGCTGCTATAAGTTAGCACGTAAAAATGCCAAAAGAGGCTTCTTCTGGCATTTTTTACTTTTTACATTTTTACATTTGGACACATTTAGTGTTTTGGTTTGTCTTTTTGACTGTTTTCATGTTTGTACACCTTGGGGGCTATGTATTATTCCTGTTTGAGGTTGGCAGGTCTGTTTTTCAGTTTGTATACAAACAGTATTATAAGATAGATAGACAGACAGACAGACAGATGAATAGATAGATAGATAGATAGATAGATAGATAGATAGATAGATAGATAGATAGATAGATAGACAGACAGACAGACAGACAGACAGGCAGGTAGATAGATAGGTAGATATATAGGCAGGCAGGCGGGCGGGCAGGCAGGCAGGCAGGCAGGCAGGCAGGCATTTTATCCCCTGCTGATTTTGTACGTTTGCCCACTAACAAAGAAATGATCAGTCAATAATTTTAATGGTAAGTTTATTTGAACAGTGACAGAATAACAACAAAACAATCCAGAAAAACACGTCATAAATGTTATAAATTAATTTGCATTTTAATGAGGGAAATAAGTATTTGACCCCTCTGCAAAACATGACTTAGTACTTGGTAATGACTTAGTAATTACTTTTCATTTTCAATGCCCTGGCTGAGGGAAGAAGGTTCTCACCCAAGATTTGACGGTACATGGCCCCGTCCATCGTCCCTTTGATGCGGTGAAGTTGTCCTGTCCCCTTAGCATGGTGTTCCTGGGGTCATAGGCAGCATTCCTCCTCCTTCAAACACGGCGAGTTGAGTTAATGCTAAAGAGCTCCATTTTGGTCTCATCTGACCACCAGAGGACAACTGGGTGAAAGTGTTGTGGTCAGATGAGACCAAAATGGAGCTCTTTGGCAGAGATAAACAGACAGATAGATTAAAAAATAAATAAATAAAAAATAATATATATATATACAGTGCCTTGCGAAAGTATTCGGCCCCCTTGAACTGTTCGACCTTTTGCCACATTTCAGGCCTCAAA
>JAFFST010007523.1:31977-43765 GCA_022414735.1 Noturus placidus
TATATATATATATATATATATATATATATATATATATATATATATATATATATATATATAGCTTTTGTAACTCTTAAAAAATATTATATCAGGTTGAGTTTTTAGCATAGAATTAGCAACTACACAACATGTTTTCAACTAGCATCCATGCTAATGGTTAATGGAGGATTTTCAGGAAACCCTAATGACTTTGTTGTGATTATAACCTAAACATTGTTTTTGTTGAAGTAATACTCTACTTTCAATGTATAATTTCAGTAATAATGTTGTACTTTTAAAGTGAGCTCGTCAGTCTAAATCACGCTTGAGTTATAAACAAAAATTGAACCAAAATAAATAGAGAAATTTTCATCTATTCAGTATCTTCAGGAAATTCAGATGATGCAACTTCCTGTAGTGGAGTGTTCCAAATATTTCATGTGTTCACTTAACATGGTTGAGTTAATAAAAAGGGACATTTTTCATAATCTATAATGGATGACTCATGAGATGTTAAACATTAATCCAAAAAAAAAATATACATTTTCAGTATGTGTGTGCAGAGTTCGCATGTTCTCCCCGTGCTGAGGGGGTTTCCTCCGTATACTCCGGTTTCCTCCTCCAGTCTAAAATGTCCGTAGTGTATGAATGTGTGTGTGAGTGTGTATGTGATTGTACTGATGGACTGGCACCCTGATCCCGGGTGTACCCCGCCTTGTGCCCCATGCACCCTGGTATAGGCTTCAGGTTCCCCGTGACCCTGAAAAAGAGTATGCAGTAGAAGATGGATGGATGGATTCATATTTGAAAACTTTAAGCAAATTTTATCTATGCTTAAAATGTCTTTTATGTTTATTTTATATGGATTAATTTATAAAATACGGCCTCCAAATTTGTCAAAATACAAAGTTATGGAGATTACGCTTCACATTTACTTGATATTGACTCCTGAAGTCAATCTATATTACAGTTAGATTTAATACAGGAAGCTATTAAAAAGTCTCAATGTGTTTGTATCACAGAAATCATTTACTGTGCATAAAATGTGCAAAACAAAAAAGGTATTACTTAAGTTAAAAAGTTAAAATGTTTTACTTAAAATAATTACATGTATTTTTACTTAAATTAATGATATATAATTCAATTTAAAGTGTGCCATGCAAGCCTAGTTTTAACACAATGACCTGCCAATCACTTTACCAATTGTCACGTTCGCGTAAAGGAGGCGGATGCAATCGCAGAATTTTAGATATTTATTGCACAACGAACCAAAACAAGAAACAAACACTAAGCTACGTAAACACTATGGCATGAATCTAACACTAAGACTAAACATGAAAAACACGGGCATGACACAGAACACCGAGAGACATAGAACAAGAGTCTAAACACAATTACATTCAACGAAAGACCCAAACTAAGTGAAAAACCCAACTATATATACCCACCGGTGCTCATTAACCAAAACATGAATCAGGTGCAGAAAACCATGTGACTTGTGGTGGCTGATGGGAAATGGAGTCCAGAGTCCTTAGAATCGTGACACCAATAAGACTCTTAGAAATATGTCAAATTTTTGCTGAACGAGCTTATCTAAAATCAATGCCGCAGATTTATCGAAAAGTATCTCGGAGCTAGACATATACCCCTTGGAGCTGTTGTTGACACAATGTGAGAACTCGGGTGCTCAAATCTTAAGTCCTTGATTTCTTGAACCTGCTTATTTTCCAGGAAATAAAGTATGCACTTGCTGCCCATTGTACATGCCCAGAAATACACATACACTGTATGAAATGAACTCACACTGCACAAATCCTGTGCTTAGAAATGTTTAAATCTGTACAAAATGTACAAACGATGTCTTATTATGTTCTAATGTTGCCCTGGTGCCTACAGCGTCATTTCCCTTTTCATAAACATTCACTTGACGTTGAAGACCGTGTTCTTCTTCAGAGCAAAGTTCCTCTACGGAAAAAGCTTTCACCATCAGATATCCACTGATAAGCTTCATAATAAAACCGGCCAGCGGTAAGGTTCCAAGTCAATACTATACCATTCATTGCCTCATGATTAAATAGATAATAAAACGATAAGATGACGCAGTGTGTTGATGCGATAGTTTGCCCTTTTGAGAATTTTTTTTGTCTTTTGAAAAAGTCACTTCAGTATTATATCCTACTACTACAGTATATCGAAGGTTCCAAGCCAGTTTTGAGCATGCGCTAAGCTAACTTAATATAAACTAACATAAAAGGTAGCATTTAATATGTTCTTGTATCACAGTGCTGTTGAATTGTGAAGGTAATTGTAAGCTGGTCAGAAAGTTTCTATTTATTTCGGATGTGATCTGACAGTAGTTCTCTCTGCAAGGCAAATCACAGATATATACAAACGCACTCGTTCTAGCGTGTAATCGTTGCTATAGTATAGACTCATTAACACGGACTTGTATGGTGGACACTCCACCTAATGTATAACTAATAATAATTTTTCCGTTTTTTTGTTCTTGCTAGCAAGCAAAGTTGTTAAGTTGATCTTGATCCAAGTTGATCTTGTAGCTAACACACAGGGACAAAATATAGCAGTAGTTTAGAATTTGTGGTCCAGTAATTGTTTAGAAACCAGAAACTGTTTAAGTGTTTCATTGCTTGATGCTTATTGATTTAGTGCATTCTACTACTGCTATGATTTTCGAATATTAGTTATCATCCACCAAAGCACTAACATTTGTTGCTGTTACAAAATGCTGTATTTTACTTTGATATATTTCCATTCGGGTATAATTATATATTTCATATTTATGCACATAATAAGTATACAGGTCCAAACTGAAGAACATTTTAGTGTGTTAGATGTAGACATTTTTCTGAATATGCTTTCTGTTGCATGCTTTGGGTTGACACACCAATATAACCACATAAATCAAGTATTTTTCTTTTTACATATTTATTTACAGTCCACACCTTACAGTTCTGACTGGTGTAAAATCCTTATATACAATACAAATCATCTAGCATGAGTCTCCTCTGATTTCTATCTTAAAATCCATAAAAACAGTGCAAATATTTAAGAAAAGTACATATTCGACATGGGCTTAAAAGGCATCAAATGTAATCTTTACAAATATAATCCTTTAAAAAATAACTCTTTAAATAGTTTTAACCAAAATTCTTAGGTACAAATTAATAATAAAGGCCATCTGCATTTTCATTTCGCATTGCACATCACAGACAGCCATACAATGAGAGCAGCTTCACAAGGAGACTCAAAATAAACATACAGCAAGGATAGTCTAGCTAACGTGTGTAGCAGAACGTCTTCAGGTCCAAGCTTTGTTCAGTGGCATCTGCTGCTGTTAGAATAGTTCTACAATTTCCCTCTGGGCCACTTTAAAAGAACCATCTCGCAGCCTCGAGTACAATAGACCGCAAGCCGCATGGAAAACTGCTACACTTCATACTTTGAGCCCCTTTAGACAGCGTGTCAGTTAAATTATATTACGTAATAGAGTCCTGTAATATGCAGCTATACACTTTATTACATGCTACAGATGTGTTCCAGACACTGTTTGAATCTTGCTTTTTTCATCGTCCACAAAAAGCGTGGGGTTGTTGTACAGTTCCAAGCTCTTCTTATTCTTCTCTTCCTTGTCCACTTGTCCGTTCTTGCAGCACTTGAAGAAGCAGCAGCAGCGTGTCCCACAGTAACCCATCACCCTGGTGACGACACGATCCCATGGTTTGAGAGAGTGCAGTGGCCGGGGAAGAAAGTCCCAAGTGCGCAGCACAGGGACCAGTAAGTGTGGGCAGCGTGACTGCATGATGTTCATCACAATCACGAAGACCACCAGCACCACCACAGGTATGCCAACCCCTGTGAGGACCTGCCAGCCGGCGATGGAGAGCCCCAACACCGTCAAGGGCATGATGAAGAAGCAAAGAACCAAGTAGATGATGGCAAACCAGCGGTATTTGGCTGTGCGGTCGCCCAGCGCTTTAGCCAGCCGGATAGGTACACGTGTGATTGGAATTGGATACCACAGCATTATGCCAAATATGTTGAAGAAGAAATGGCACAGAGAGATCTGCAAGGAAATGAGACTCATCATGAGTTTGGCATGATATTAACGAGGCCAATTCACTAGAAATGGAAGTTTAATCAATGTAATCATATTTGGAGGGCTAACCTGTAGTGAATTGGCCAGTGTTTCTCCAGGACTTGCCATGGCAGCAAGAATAGCAGTGGTAGTTGTCCCAATATTTGACCCAAGCGTAAGAGGATAGGCTCGCTCAATGCTAATAACACCAATACCTGAAAAGAAACATGGCATGAAACTGGGGCCAGAACAAAATACAAAATATTTGGGGAAAAACCTGGACGCTGCCATTTTACCAGCCGTTAGATTATTTGATAAGTAGTGTAGTGCACACTTTTTTGTCTCTAAAAGGACTCAAAGTGTTTCAGCTCAGACTTACCAACAAGAGGCGTAATGGCGGAGGTGAAGACTGAACTGCTTTGCACGATGAAAGTCATTCCCGCCCCCACCAAGATAGCGAGGTAACCGGTGACCCATGCAAATGGAAAGGGGAAATCTGCAAAGAGAAATCCAGCATTGTTACCCAAAGCACATGGGCATACAGGTGTTCGGGAGAGGACAGACGATGGCAACAATAAAAAAAAAACCGTCCAAGAATCGGTTTGTGCAGATTCACCAAACAAAGCAAAATTTTAATCAGCGCAATACACCATACTCAGGAATGTAGTGTACCTGAGAAGGTTTGTTGACATATGACATGCTCAGATATAAAAAGAGATGCCCAGGTTCACATTTTTATACCTGTTTAACTCATCAGACATCAGGATGAGGAAGCCTGTGCTGACTATCATTGACAGGGTTTCTACTCAGACACTAATCCATAACTAATCCAAGAGGTTTTACTGTTTCCTTTTCACAAACAGAACTGGTGCCTTGGGAGTCCACCCAGTTTGTTTGCCAAATCAACACCCAAGCTGACCATATGCAAATAAACCAAATGTCCAGATTTAATATTAAATCCTACACTGCCTCAAGAATCCAATTCAGTGCAAGTGTCACTGAAGTTATGTAAGTTAATCATTTGTGTTTCCTCACCTGTGTTGAGCACCTTCTTAATGATGACCGCCACCTGACCCCTGAGCATGGAGTTGAGCAGCTTGACGATGAGAATGAGGCAGGTACAAAGCACCAGCAGGGACAGAGCTAGCAGGATCAGTCCCACAGCCAGGTCTGGCAGATTCGCTGATGCAAAGAGATGACTACCTGGAGCAAGAGAAGTTGCAGACCAAATTTCAGTCAGTGTGGAACCAATGCATGGCCATCATTCCATTGGTCATTTGGTCAAGGATCCTGAAGAAATGATTCCTTTGAACAGCTTCATCAGTTCTGATTTCAGAAGCCTATCAGAAGAGTATTAAAACATCTTCAAGGTCCTAACACACTTTAATACTATAAAAACATTTTCATTTTGAGGAACGCTGATGGAAATCCAATGACATGATGAGTACAAACGGGACTGAATGATAACGGTGTTATTTGATAAAGCTGGCTCAATAAAAGGCTACAGGATGTATGTAAGTCTTACTACAACCAACAAACTGCAAGCAAGCTTACATCTCGATTTCAATTCCAAACGCGACCCCCGACCACAAGCCTTTGTCTTTATGTGGCTGGGCCTTTTTTGTCTGGTTTCGGTGGCCTCAGGTAAATCTGCCCAAAGAGAAGAATAGCCCCATTGAGCATGTAAGAGTAGACTAAGAGGGAGGGGAAGATGGGGAAGATGTTTGCCGAATCACACGCCACTGAAAGAAACCCATTCTCCTCACGGTGCAGTAGTTAATGGGACTCACGGTCTAATGGTCTGAAGTATGTACACAGGGATGAGAGGTAACAATCAACCTCGGCTGATCCAAACTTCCCAGAAATGACAAGTCACTTACATTTCTCTAAGTTGATGGTCTCTGTTATGTTCTCCTGTGTCCATGTCTGGTTGCCCTCCGTCCAGCATGGGACACCAACTGTGCAGTTTGCTTCTCCAGGAACGGTGATATTCACCAGACTCTGAAATACCAAAAAAACTATAAAATGTCAGTTCACTTTCATGTCAGTAATATGTTTCCAAACAGAACAGTTAATACACAATGTAGTCAGTGTCACGTACACGCTATTAGTAACCAGTATTTATCTCCACGCTTTTTAAGCCCTTAAACACCTTTCAGTGTAGCACAAAGGCTGTTACATATTAACACTAGTCAAACGTTAGGCTTTTTCTCAGCTGGAGATGAAAAAGTGGACATTTATAAGTGGTATGTTTGCCAACATTCTCAGTCCTTACCGTGACTTTCTGCTTTTTGCACCATATCTTGATCAGGCTCTTGTTTCGAGCACTTGGATCACCAATGGCTATGTCACTGATGACAGAGCTGTCCAGCTAAAGAGAGAGAAAGAGTGATATATGAGTCACAAGACCAAATTCACACTACAGAGCTGTAATTTAGATTTAACCTGTGCAGAATGCAGTTGAGTGTCACGTTCAGAATGAGATCAGTTATTAAATCAGAGTCTAGAAGTCACGCAGTCAGAGGAAAAACAGCAACATTCCAGAATGGACGTTCAACTGAGATGGATTTGATTTCATTGGTAGGTTCAGTGGGGTAATCTGAGATCATACCATTCCAAACCATTCTTTTAAGCCACAATTGGGTTGCCTCATTACTTTTGGGACACTAAGTTCTTCAGTGTTACGGTTTATTTTTATTTTATACCTGGATGATGTTCTTGGTGAGTGGTTTAGTGATGACTTTAAGCAAGTCTGGGGCATTCTGGCCTGTCTGGATGTTGAATGAGTCGATTAGGAGTTTAGTGAGCTTGTAGAGGACACCAGTAGCCACTTCCAGAGGCAGCAACACCAACACGGACAGCCAGTTAAAAAAGTCATGTACTGTTGCTCCAGCAAATGCCCTGAATCGCACAGAATGAAAAGTTGCGTTAGACAATGAAAAGCTGGGTATTTGATGGCACATGCTTGGTGTATGGTCCATAATTTTGTAGGCAGAATGACACTAAGAATTAGAGCCAAGTACGACTGTTGAGACATGACATGAAATCGTATACAATGCTCAATACTTTAGGAATTATTTGCAGGGTTGCCAGGTCTCAGCAAAATTTACAGCCCAACTACATCTCAATAAACATCTGAAACTAGCTAAAAAAAAAAACGATGGAGAAGCAGCATCTAAAAATCTGGCATGTCATGTCCACCTGCGGAACTCGTTACGGTCTCCGGCTTGCATCACAGCTACGATGGTGTTCGTGATGGAGGTACCGATGTTGGCCCCCATAATGATAGGCACTGCTGACCGCACCTCCAGCACTGAAAAAAAAAAAACAAGAAACACTCCTAAATCACAAGCAAACGTTATATTCAAGACCATTAATGACGAGACGTATACTATAGTTGCTGTTTGGATAAAATATAAAGTGCACTCACATCCAGATGACACCATGCTGACAATAATGGATGAAGAAGTGCTGGAGCTCTGAACCAGCACAGTAACCAGGACACCAATCACGAGTCCTGCTACAGGGTTGGACAAGACCACATTATCTTGAAAGATATCTCCAGCTGCTTTTCCTATAAAAAAAAAAAACAACCAGAATTATAACAAAACAACACATGGCATGATGAAATGTCACCTATGTCACGACCTCGATGAGGGGGTGCTCAAATGCACGAGCGATGTGCACTTCGGATGTTTACTGTGGACACGTGGGTTTGTTTTGTTTCTATTCCAGAGTATGTCATGTCGCGAGACATAAGGGAGTAGAGTACGGAAGCAGGTATAGACATATTTATTTAAGCGCAGGCAGACAAATCCAAATCGTAATCCAAATAAATAATCCAATAAATATTTTGAAATTGTAGTTTTTGTAATTGATTTTTTTTCTTTGAAAATCAAGACAAAATAGTAAAAAGCACATTTTGACTATTTAATTTCAACAGTGATAAAAATGTCACAATAAATGGAAACAACGCAAATAAATGCGTTCGGTATTCGACCTTCAGCCAAGTTTCTCCATTGAATTCGACTTCAGCTTCTGCCAAGAATTTTCATTTCGATACATCCCTAATTGTAGTAGATAGCAGTTACAAGCTGTAAAGTTACTGTACAAGTTGTAAAGTAATACATTCCATTCCATCTGACTTACAAAGGTATCTGATATACTCACAAAGCTTAGAAGAATAAGAATAATAAAGGTTACACATATTTTACTAGTAACAATTCTTGTCACTTACCACCAACAAGCTGAAATGCCGAACTCAGAATATCCAGTGAGCAAATAAACACGTAAAGGAACCCAGGCAAGAGAATGCACCTTCCGATCGACATCACGACTCGGAGAACTTTTGCCTTTGTATCTAATTCTATACAGAAGAACCAGAAATGAAAGACTGTTTCATACCCAGCACTGCTTTATACGCATTCCTCATCTTTGGAGACTCACCTGACCATTTGGGCCTCGTGTCCTTGAGTTCAGGAAGGTCCCATGGGTTGATCGATTCAGAATCCAAATCCACGAGAGCCACAGTGGAATATGCTGGAAGCACCACTTCATCTTTAGGAAAGTGTAGGTCTGGTTAATGGAGAAGAAATATTATGGATCATAGGTGAGGAAAGGAAAAGATGGAGAAAGGGGAAAAAAAAAAAAACGTTTTCCATTGTGGCACTAATAAAAGAAGACGTACCAAGATCCGGGTTAGAGACTGAAGTGTCACTTCCAACCTCTGGTCGTGAAGCCATTGCCTGCAGGATGGTAACAAGTTTTAAAAACAAACATTTACATGCTAGTGTACTGTCATTTACATACTATTGTGCCATTTATGAGTGACTATATTGTCATTTATGTACTATTGCTGTTATTTATTATATACAATTGTACTGTTATTTATGGGTTCTTCCTAGCTAGGTCTACTTTTAGCATCTTCCATGCAGATCCTACAAGAACCCTAATACTACTACAACTAATATTAATAATAGTAAAATATAATAGCTAATTTGATGATGGTGGAACTAGCAGTTAAGTGAGTGTAAGTGTAGGTAGTGTGTGTACTTACCGAGTCGTAAAGTTGTAGAAAGGCTATTAAATAGGGGGAATATATACCTGTTCTTACCTGTTGGATTGAGCTTAAAGCAGCTTTAAGTCCTGAAAAACAAAGCAGAGTCCACCTGAGGCACCTGTCGAAATCGGTACGCGCGCCGCTTTTTATATAGCACACCTGACGCACGAGACCACCCCGCCCCTCCCACCACCGACAAGCACACACAGCGCGCGCTCTGTAGCCACATGAGGCACGTTATAGATTTACGAGCGCCAATAAACAGCCTTTGGACAATGTTCAGATTCAATAATGTCATAAAAACACGTAACGCTGCAAGCTCAAGCTTGTTTTTTTTTTGTTGTTGTTTCATGGACTCGAATGCTTAATCAGTGGAACATACAATTAAACTTGTCATTTTATTAGTGGAGATTATACTTAATGTGTTTCTAACAGCTCCGCGCGCTCTCTGCTGGTAGAAGGGGGAAGTCAGGATCTAGAGCTGATCATTCTGCTTAAAACAACTGGGAATTTAGTGTTTAAAGAGGTCCATTTTCATTAAGAACAATTTCGTGCACTAATGCATGCTCATGTATTCTTTCTGTTTATGTACTATTCTGCCATTTATTCATTATTGTGTAATTTGTGCTACTGTACTGTCGTTTATGTAATATAATACTGTCATTTGTCCTGTTGTACTATGTGCAATTGTGTCATATATTTACTATTGTACTATTGTACTGTCATTTGTCCTATTGCTGTCATTATTATTATTTGCAATTGTACTATTGTTTATGTGCAATTGTGCAATTGTACTGTTTTTATGTAGATTTGTACTGATGTTTGTACTGTTGTTTATGTAGATTTGTACTGATGTTTGTACTGTTGTTTATGAACTATTGTACTGTTGTTAATGTGCAATTGTGCTATTATACTGTTGTTTATGTGCAATTGTACTGTTTTTTATGTAGATTTGTACTGATGTTTGTACTGTTGTTTATGTAGATTTGTACTGATGTTTGTACTGTTGTTTATGAACTATTGTACTGTTGTTAATGTGCAATTGTGCTATTATACTGTTGTTTATGTGCAATTGTACTGTTGTTTATGTAGATTTGTACTGATGTTTGTACTGTTGTTTATGTAGATTTGTACTGCTGTTTGTACTGTTGTTTATGTAGATTTGTACTGATGTTTGTACTGTTGTTTATGTAGATTTGTACTGATGTTTGTACTGTTGTTTATAACTATTGTACTGTTGTTAATGTGCAATTGTGCTATTATACTGTTGTTTATGTGCAATTGTACTGTTGTTTATGTAGATTTGTACTGATGTTTGTACTGTTGTTTATGTAAATTTGTACTGATGTTTGTACTGTTGTTTATGTAGATTTGTACTGATGTTTGTACTGTTGTTTATGAACTATTGTACTGTTGTTAATGTGCAATTGTGCTATTATACTGTTGTTTATGTACAATTGTACTGTTTTTTATGTAGATTTGTACTGATGTTTGTACTGTTGTTTATGTAGATTTGTACTGATGTTTGTACTGTTGTTTATGTAGATTTGTACTGATGTTTGTACTGTTGTTTATGAACTATTGTACTGTTGTTAATGTGCAATTGTGCTATTATACTGTTGTTTATGTGCAATTGTACTGTTGTTTATGTAGATTTGTACTGATGTTTGTACTGTTGTTTATGTAGATTTGTACTGATGTTTGTACTGTTGTTTATGTAGATTTGTACTGATGTTTGTACTGTTGTTTATGAACTATTGTACTGTTGTTAATGTGCAATTGTGCTATTATACTGTTGTTTATGTAGATTTGTACTGATGTTTGTACTGTTGTTTATGTAGATTTGTACTGATGTTTGTACTGTTGTTTATGAACTATTGTACTGTTGTTAATGTGCAATTGTGCTATTATACTGTTGTTTATGTGCAATTGTACTGTTGTTTATGTAGATTTGTACTGATGTTTGTACTGTTGTTTATGTAGATTTGTAC
This sequence comes from Noturus placidus, assembly GCA_022414735.1. Taxonomy (NCBI): domain Eukaryota; kingdom Metazoa; phylum Chordata; class Actinopteri; order Siluriformes; family Ictaluridae; genus Noturus; species Noturus placidus. Next base: position 43,103 of record JAFFST010007523.1, read on the forward strand.
TGATGTTTGTACTGTTGTTTATGAACTATTGTACTGTTGTTAATGTGCAATTGTGCTATTATACTGTTGTTTATGTGCAATTGTACTGTTGTTTATGTAGATTTGTACTGATGTTTGTACTGTTGTTTATGTAGATTTGTACTGATGTTTGTACTGTTGTTTATGTAGATTTGTACTGATGTTTGTACTGTTGTTTATGAACTATTGTACTGTTGTTAATGTGCAATTGTGCTATTATACTGTTGTTTATGTAGATTTGTACTGATGTTTGTACTGTTGTTTATGTAGATTTGTACTGATGTTTGTACTGTTGTTTATGTAGATTTGTACTGATGTTTGTACTGTTGTTTATGAACTATTGTACTGTTGTTAATGTGCAATTGTGCTATTATACTGTTGTTTATGTGCAATTGTACTGTTTTTTATGTAGATTTGTACTGATGTTTGTACTGTTGTTTATGTAGATTTGTACTGATGTTTGTACTGTTGTTTATGTAGATTTGTACTGATGTTTGTACTGTTGTTTATGAACTATTGTACTGTTGTTAATGTGCAATTGTGCTATTATACTGTTGTTTATGTGCAATTGTACTGTTGTTTATGTAGATTTGTACTGATGTTTGTACTGTTGTTTATGTAGATTTGTACTGATGTTTGTACTGT
>JAFFST010007541.1:5000-13470 GCA_022414735.1 Noturus placidus
TCACAGCGACATCATACGTACCTCTGTAAACACGCAGGCCGCACGTCGTTTCTACTCCTTTGTTTAATTAACAGCATTTAATGTAATGGTTCGCTCAGTTAAGGCATTGAAACAAATTGCTGAACGAGCCGGGTGGATAATGCGGATTGTTATTCGCAGTCAGCTCAGATTTAATGCAGTGTAGAGAGATGCAACGATGCTTCTCCGGAGGCTGGAACCACTCGATCTCCTCGGTGATAAGCATGCAGTGTCTTAAGAGTACTTAAAGCACCTTTAACCTCACCTGGGTTAGAACAGCGTGCCTGATTGTAACCCATCACGCAGTGACATGTGGACAACTTATAGTAGACTACAGGTCTTCCTGGACTGTAATATGTCTCAATCACGAGTAAAGTTTAAGTTTAGCATTTTAAAATATATACAAAATTAAATAAATGTATTAAATAAATAAATGTCCACTTAGTAAATGTGTGACGTGCACCAACAACACCACAACAAATTCCTTGTATGTGCTAAAAACTGTACTTGGCAATAAAACCTTTTCTGATTCTGATTCTGATGCATGCACTTAATAAACACGATGATCTTCCACATCGGTGACTGCGTTTCCATGGACAGCAGTAATCTATTTATTGACCTGACTCTGATTAAGATAATAATGTGATTAAGGTGTTTACATGGGTCGCGTTTAGAATACTCCTGTCATGTACCGTTTTACATGTTATAGATCATAATTAGATTAACAGCCCGCGTCATTACGTCACCGCGCCACGCCGTCCGACGTCCCTCCAGAATTCCACGCATCAACATACAGTTGGTCTTCGTTATGGTCCCGTATACAGTTTTGGGTGTTTTTATTTAATTTAAGTGCAGGTAATTATTTGTCATGCTGTACGTACTAATAAAGTGGGCGTCTGTGGCTCAGTCGGTAGAGCGGGTTGTCCACTAATCCACTAATCGTAGGGTTGGTGGTTGAAATCCCGGCCCGGGTGATCCCATGCCGAAGTGTCCTTGGGCAAGACACTGAACCCTAAGTTGCCCCCGATGGCAAGCTAGCACCTTGCATGCAGCTCTGCTACCATTGGTGTGTGAGTGTGTCTCATTTGTAAGTCGCTTTGGATAAAAGCGTCTGCTAAATGAATAAATATAAATGTAAATGCAATAGACGACTGCTTGAAGACGTGGGTGTGTCCCAAACCGCGTACTTACCGTCTATATAGTAGCCGAGATACATGTATTTTTCGCCACTACAGGCCTATAGTAGGAAAGTATGCGGTTTGGGACGCAGCCGAACTCTCTTGTTCGCCGTAAATGTTGAGAACTGCCGTGTGTGATCGTGTCCTGTCACAACTTGCGGTGAAAACTCTCACACGACGTTCATCATGTGATTAAGGTGTTTACATGTCTGTAAAACACGTCCATAATACGACTAGAACAGGAGAACTCCACCTGTCTTAATGTTCCATTAGAGATTAATCAGAGTATGACCTTAATCAGATTAAGGTAAGTAAAAATTGCTGTTTACATGCTAGTTTCTTAATCAGAGTTTGGTCTTTATCGGATTAAGAGTGGATTATTGTTGTCCATGTAAACGCAGCTAGTGTCCATAGTCTCATCTTGTAAAATCAATGCCATTCACAGCGTTCCACACAGAGAAGCCTCGTCGTTGTCTCTGAGCTCGACAGATCACAGTTTGCTGAAATAATCCCTGACTAATCCAGTGAGTTTTGTTCTGTTAGCTGAAGCTGTACGATTTTTTTTCTGCGTCTTTTTTTCTTTAAAATTTGCATTGCAAATCACAGAGGAGTTTTTCTTGTGTGTGTGTGTGTGAGTGTGTAAAAAAACTACTTGAGTCTAAAATTGCAATTGCACAAAACTGTTTTGTCTTTGGCATTGTCTGGCACCACGAGGATCGTTGGTAAACGAGACCTTATAGCAGGACGTACTCGAGAGGTTTGGCTAAATGCGCGTCGTCATGACGTCACATGGACCCTACGGATGACTCCGGAAACTCTGTGGTCACAAAATCATGAAATCCTGGACGGACCGACTACTGACTACTGATTCCTACATTGTTTGTGTACATTCTTTTCTGATTGGTTAAAGTGGGTTTTCCCAGACTGACACACGAATCCCATTCAGTTGTAGTGTAAACAGGCTGTTTACATCCTTTTATGGGAATAAAAAATGACTGACCTTCCACAAAAAAACGTTTTTCTTTTAAATAAATTGAGAGTAAAACACACACACACACACACACACACACACACACACACACACTGCTTACAAGTGAAAAATAGACCTGTCAAAACATTTGAATTGATCTCTATTGTGTTGAAATAAATCCCAGTGAGCCACGGTGTCCAGCGGATCCAAGTGAAAGGCGAGTCTTTGAGAATCACACAAGCTTTTCTCTCTTCGACATTAACGGAAACTTGTGATAATCCGGACCTTGTGGCCATTCTGTAGGCTCTGATCTCTAACCTTAGAAAACGGCCACCATTCGTGCTTCAGACTGAGATGCTGCTTCACTGTGCTGGTGATTCACAGGTCTGTACGACATCTCGTAGGCTTCAAATGATCGTGAAAGCTTCGATGGTGTGATTAACCACCACCATGGTGATTTCAGCTGCCATGGTGATTTTAAAACTTTCCTTCTGTGGATAATGTGCTGCTCTGTCTTGATTAGCTGAGAGTCCAAGAGCTCAGTCTTTATCCTGCATCCTCTCTCTCTCTCTCTCCCTCTCTCTCTCTCTCTCTCTCTCTCTCTCTCTCCCTTTATCTCTCTCTCACTCTGTCTCTCTCTCTCTCTCTCTCCCTCTCTCTCTCTTTATCTCTCACTCTCTCTCTCTCTCTCTCTCTCTCTCTGTCTCTCTCTCTCTCCCTCTCTCTCTCTCTCTCTCTCTCTGCTTAGAGCTCTCACTTTATAGCAGTTAAAACTGCACTGTTGACAGTCTGCAGTGTTCCCGTTCCTGTACTTTGTCGTTCCAACCTGCTGCCCTTTTAATATTTGTTAAATCCGGTGCTTGGGAACGGTCTCAGAAATGCATAGGGCACAGAGTCAACGAACATCATGTGCAAATATGAGTTTTAAAGGTTTGAAAAAGTCATGCTCCTGAGCAGGTTTGTTATGTTTGGATTAGCGTCGGGAGAGAGTGCATGTGTGTGAGAGAGTAAGAGAGGTTGGAGGGATGCCCTGGCTGATCCACCGACCCATAGCTCCTCTGAGGCACATGACAGTACCAGTGAGGGTCAGGAAATTGGACCCATATGATGTTTTTGCAGTGGTGGAGAACAGATTCGAAAGGAGATATGAGTGGAGCCATGAGGGATGAGTCACAGGGATTGAGAGGACACGCACAAGAGCGACACAACTGCAGCAAATGGCACTCGTCCCAGCCTTGTGATGTCATATCTTAAACCTCCAAAAGGGTGTCACTGTGTGAGCGAGCTCATCTGGGGGAAAGTTTGTGTGTTGCAGTGTTTATGCCCATATAAGTGTTGCTGCCTGTTTTGAAGCATACTGCACAACAGCTCAGATATGACTTAATCGCCTTGTTTTTGTCTCTGTCTCTCCTCCTCAGTCCCCTAAAGTGCACAGCTACCCTGATATGGAGGCGGTGCCCCTTCTCCTTAGCAAAGTGAAGGCAGAGCCACCGGAGGACCTGCTCTCTTCTGAGCACTTTCACACTCAGACAGAACCCGTGGACCTGTCGATCAACAAGACTCGGTCCTCACCTCCTTCGTCCACTGCTTCGCCCATCACTTCGGCCTTCTCGCCATCCTCCTCGTCTTCGTCTTTATCATCATCGCCTTCTGTCATCGCTTCCATCTCTTCAGGAAAGCCCTCAGTGTTGACTCCTGGGCCTCTGGTGGGCTCTTCCTCGGGGGTCCGAGGCCAGTCATATTTACACATCATCCACCCAGTGCCACCTTCCAGTCCCAGCAAACTGGCCAGACAGGTGCAGCGCATTCCCGTGGTGGTGCAGTCCCTGCCGCTAATGTACACTACAGCGGTGCGCTCGCCTTCCAACCATCTCAACTCCACCATCATGGTCCCTCTGCTGGACGAGGCCAAGAGCCAGGGCAAAGGTGAGGGAGCACTTGTCACGGCATAAGTCATGTTAATTCAGACTGGATGATTAAGAAGGTCTGACACCAACACCAACAACTCTGATATATCTGTTAGGAGAAATTTCCATAACTCTTTTCCATGCTGATATCATTTTCAGGATCTTCAGATGTCTATTCATTTCATACAAAGATTTCTCAGACAGCATAAAATTTTTTTCTTTAATATTTCATTTGTATATCAATTTTAACATATTTAGCAGACGCTTTTATCCAAAGCGATTTACAAATGAGACACACTCACACACCAATGGTAGCAGAGCTGCAAGCAAGGTGCTAGCTTGCCATCGGGGGCAACTTAGGGTTCAGTGTCTTGCCCAAGGACACTTCGGCATGGGATCACCCGGGCCGGGATTCGAACCACCAACCCTACGATTAGTGGATTAGTGGACAACCCGCTCTACCAACTGAGCCACAGCCGCCCAATATTATCACTTAAGTAGCTTAACAAGCATCTAGTGATAGTTTTAGATCCCTTATGAGCACATTAGAGGTGACAGTGGCAATGAAAAATTCCCTGAGCTGGCATGAGGAGGAAACCTTGACAGGACCCTATCCTCTTCTGGGTGAGACTGTGACACTGGATAGTGGGATCGTAAATCATTACTCTGCTACAGTGGTATACTAGAACATCACATAGTATGGAACGAGTTGAAAGGATGTTTAGTATGAGCAACGTAGTCTTTATGAGTACAACGGCAGTTCCTGGGTCTTGAAAGGTCTCTGAAGCTCCTTGTGAGGTTAAACGTATTTGACTAGACATTAGTATTCCTTCCACACTACTGTGGATCTCCTGAACATGTGTGGATATAGACGTAATTGCCCTCAGCTGCCTGTGCAGATCCTGATGTGTACGTTCTGTCTGACCCTGCTTCGTCTATGACTTGGGTCTTTGTGCCTCAAAAAGCCCACTTGAGATCAAAGATGAAAAGAAAAAAAAAATGTCAACAGCCTCCAACTCAAGTACTGTACAGACCCACGTCCTGCACTCTCTTGTGGTGTGGGTGTCTCCAGGCACTAATGTGTTTTTGGTGAGCTGGGAGGGGATTTTTGAAGATGAAAATGGCTTCTCCTAAGTGTGATATTTCCCCTGCGCTTTAGCCTCCAGTTCAGGTAACCGAGAGCAGGCTCGGGCCTGCACCACCCTGGCTAAGCAAAAACACATGTCTCAGACCAAGCTTCCCCCCAAACTCGCTAGACCTCACCGGCTGTTCTCTCAGGCTGCATTTTAAAGCAAGCAAAGGGCTTGAGGAGAAGAGCTGGCCCAAACCCACCAGGCTCTGGGTGTTGCTACTGAGCAAAGATCGGCTCTGGACAGGCACCGGGGGAGCTGTGTCTTAGTAACCAGTTGTTTATCTGGGACTGCTGGTGGTCCCAAAGGACTGGGCATGGCTGGGTGCAGCTTGCGGGGAGGAAGGAGAGGAAAAACAAAGTTTGCATAATCGGGTGGGACGGATATTGAAGGTGGGTGGCGGTTTACGCAGCACGGACTCCACCCAGGGAGCTCTACTGAAGCACAGAGGAAATGGAGTCAGGCTTGGGTGGAGTCAGCTGAGTGGCGGCCCGTGATATGGCTGGGAGATAGCACAAGTTCGGGGCACTTACAGGCAAAATCACAAAGCGTGCATACACACACACACACACACACACACACACAGGTTGGCTATCATTTTAAAAGGAATTGTGTGCCCTTGTCTACAGCTCGGTCTCTGGTGAGGTTACCATGGAAACAAGCTTAGGCTGGAAACAACAGCAGAAAGAAATCCTGGGGTTTGCTTCACTACCTCTCTTGAACTCAGCTTTTGTCGTTGCCTTTATATGGACATTTTCCGAAGCATACTGACCAACAGTCTAGCTAAATTGGATGGCCTAATGCAGAGCCAATGTAGAGATCACTGTTGGCTCTGAAGGTGTGTGTGTGTGTGTGTGTGTGTGTGTGTGTGGTAGCAGGTCTAGTCAGAGTAGGAGTCTGAGTAAGACGGCCATGCTCCAGGCTGTAGTAATGAATCCAGTGAATCTTTAATGGCAGGGCGTGTCAGAAGATCTGCTGAGTGTGTGTGCAACATCAGCCAGGGCTGTCCTCTCCATGTCACTGAGATACTCTAGATGGACCTTCTTGCATCATCGATGAGAAAAGACACTGGCTCATAAAATCTGACGGATTGAGCACTGGGTTCACACAGGGCAGTTACACGGTGTCACTACATGTACGTTAGCTTGTAAGTGAGTACATTTGATTTGTTTAGCACCTTTAAACACAGCAAAGCTGACCAAAGTGCTGCACAGAGTAAGACAAAATGAAGCAGAAAAAAGAATAAAACCAATAGACAATAGTAAAAATGTGATTAAAAACGCCTGGGAGAAGAGATACACTGTCAGCCGCTGTGGAAAAACCCTAATAGAAGGTGCGAGTGGCAATGGATTCCATAAGTGATGGGCGGAGACTGACAAAGCTCTATCCGCCTTTGTTTTTTAAATGGGATTGAGGGAACCTACAAAAGAAACCCATCAGAAGATCTGCTAGATGAATGTGGTGTAAGACACTGCATCTAGTGTGGTGTAAGATGTGCAGTATTTGCTCAGAGCTCTGCCTGGGCTGAGTAGATGTTGTAGCTCAGCATGGGTGGAGGAGTGTGTGAGAGTGTGTAAATGGAGTCTGCTGACAAGCCGACTCTGCCCATGCCCTGCTAGAGAGATATACAACTGGTGAGATACGAAAGAAATGTGCACATCAACATCACCGGAAAATATCATTTCAATTGTTTATTTTCATTATAATTTATTATTATTAGTAGTAGTATTATTACTATTATTAATTATTATTATTATTTATTAACAATAATGACTTAATAAATAAGAAATTTTTATTAAGAAAAATAAGAAATAATAAATTATGAAGGAATAATAATAATAATAATGATAGTAATAATAATAATAATAATAATAATAATAGTAGTAGTAATAATAGTAATAATAATAATAATAATAATAATAATAATAATAATAATAATAATAATAATGAATACTGACTGAAATATAAAGAGGAAAGACCCTCTGAATGCTGGGACATTTTTTATTTGTCTTTCATAACTGTGTGCTGTAAAATATTTTGTATTTTGGTAGATTAATAAGAGAGTGTGGCGCGCGGTTAGCACGTCCGCCTCACACCTCCAGGGTCCGGGGGTTCGAGTCCCACCAGAGCCATGTGTGTGTGGAGTTTGCATGTTCTCTCCGTGTGTCGGGGATTTCCTCCGGGTACTCCGGTTTCCTCCTCCAGTCCAAACACATGCATGGTAGACTGATTGGCGTGTCTAAAGTGTCCGTAGTGTATGATTGGGTGTGTGAGTGTGTATACCCAGCCGTGTGACTGGCAGCAGCTACACGCCGGTCCCAAGCCCGGATAAATAGGGAGGGGTGGGGAAAGCAATGGCGAACTACCTCACTACATCTGCCGAAATGCTTTGTGGATCACATTGATGAATTAAGTGGAGAGTGATGACCCGTAAAGTGACCAAAGGTCGGTCTCGACTAATCGGTGATAGAGAGAGAGAATAAGAGATTATTTAAAACACAGAGTAGCTGATTTCTCTGCAGCTTATATGCTGTTTGCGTGGCTAATCAGAGAAAATGCTACTGATGTAGTGCAGTAATCATGATGGTGACGTATTGAGACAGAATATAGAAGATGGACGTTACTAACATGATTTAACATAGATTAACACACACACACACACACACACACACACACACACTAATTGTCAAGCTAATTAACATCCATCAGATCTGAGTTGTATATGAGATTATCACAGAGTAAAATATCTGCACACTTCCCTGTACTGAGAAAAGAAGGGAAAATATATTTACTTGAAACTCTTTTATAATGGCAGTCAGTGGTGAATTCTGTTCGCATAAATAAACATAAAATATACTGTGGTTAAAGCACGTACATTGGAAAGTAAAACTTATATGAACCAGACACAGGAGATTGTTTAACCAGTGATGATCATATGTAGTTTTATATAGAAACGCGGGAAATAAGTATTGGACGTGTGACATTTTATTCAGTAAATATATTTCCAATGAGTCGATTCACATGAAGTTTTCACCAGGCATCAGTATTAACTCATGAAATCCAGAAATATAAAGAATTCACAACTATAAAGTCTATAAATAAAGTTATGTAATAAAGTTTAACCCTAACCCATCCAATACTTATTTCCCCCACTGTAACTTTCCAACAGCAGAGTACATAAAAAAGAAAATAAATACATTATATACACACACACATACATATATATATATATATACTGTATATATATATATATATATATATATATAT
>JAFFST010007552.1:1802-15654 GCA_022414735.1 Noturus placidus
GTGTTTACTTGTGTTGTCCTTGACTATTGTTTAAATTGGTTTGATGTTCCGAAACACTTAAGTGTGACGAACATGCAAAGGAACAGGAAATGAGGAAGGGGGCAAACACTTTTTCACACCACTGTATATCTGCCTCCACTTCATGAGTTAATAACTTACAAGGTTTTCTGAGATACAGTATTTGTAGCCTACTGGATTTTTAGGCTACTGGTCCCTTTTAAGGGACTCACAGAAAAAAAAGTAAGGCATAGCCGGTAATCAAAGGAAAGGCATTTTAAATCGGTATTTGTCTCCTGCTATGCTAGCCCATTATCCAGGCCCATAAACAACAGGCAACGATGTGACTAAGGAATCTTAATGCTCTGTCCAAAATGGCTCGCAATCTTCACTTGGCACCAAAAAAGTAGAATAAGGAACAGGGCAGAGAGAGAAAATGTGTCTGTGGGGGAAATGTGTGGCCATTAAATTGTGTTTACTTCTTGTTTCTAGGAAGTTATGGCTGTGGAATCCTGCAGCTTAGCAGGCAGTACACAGAACAGCTTTTTGAGCGACCTGGTGGTGAACTTTATATTGTGTGTTCTTTTGTGCATGATAGTGATAGCAGGGATGGGAGAGATTTAGACTATGCAGGCATCAAAATTCTGCAGAATATCTGATTACCAAGTCTCTTGTCAAGAAAGTGCACCCTACCGCAGAATGTGACCTGTCCCATCAAGTGCAAAATTGAGGATAAAGACATAAGATTAGAACTATGGTAGGAGCCAAAATATAAACATGTGAATAACTTTTGTTTGGGAACTCAATTCCCTAAGGAGTACAGAATTCACAAAGTGAATGACAACCCCAGTGATCTGCCAATGCTAACCTTATGTATATCTGTTATCAAGCCTGTCTTAAGTCCTGGGCAATAAGTATCAAATGTTCAGTCAGAAAGATTTCTCTCCTGTATGTGAACTGGTTAAAGGCATGAAGAGTGCATAGCTGCTCACAAGCTTTTGTATAGTTGGACAATGAATGTGTCCTTGTACAATATACTTTCCCTATTGCAAAATGAGTGGAGTACACAATATTTATCAAGCACTTCAAACAAACATATATACAAATATGTATATATTATTAAACAATATATTTTATTTATAAACAATATATTATTAATATAAATATATTATTTTATTGAGGTGATGAATGAATATCATTATAATTAACCTACCAATTTAAAACTATCATTTTCATTATAAAGGTAGTTCATGATAATGACTAGTCATTTAAAATGATATCCTTTGTCAAAAGGAGTCTAATAAGAAACTTGTACAGGTTTCTAATTAGAATTTTGATAATATTTATGAACCATTCCTATAGAAACTGCCTTATAGGAGAAGACATAAATATCCAGTAGGACTCAGTTTGGTTCCTATTCAGGTTTATGTTCAATGTGATATTTTTTAAGAATCCTAAAGGTCCTTTTTCCACTTTTCCACTGTAATTTTTTTTTCCCACTAAATAAATTGCACTTCTTTCACTGTGTCTTGCAGTTTGAATGAAACTCACCGTGTATTGCAGTTTGAATGAAACTCAAGTCAACTTCGTCATTGTAGAGAAAATATCAACTTAGTTTGCACACTGGGAAACCTGCAGTAACAATTTGGGGAATGGGGATGGGGGATGCTGTGAAAATGGAGAGACTGAAAAAAAATGACTAATTCTTAAAAATGACAAATTTTTTTATACACTTGAATTAAAGGTGAATGTATGCACTTCAATCACATCTTGATTTCTTCATTTCAAATCCATGATTGAGGTGTAAATTAAAAAAATTGTTACGCCTCACCAGTGGATGGCAGTACAACACAGTACTGATCAGTACAGAGACATAGGAGCTCCAGTCGGAGGCTAACGTGGCAGTCTCCGGCACTACAGCGATGACAGAGCTCTAGCCAGGGGCTAACGTGGCAGCCTCCGGCGCTACAGTGACAACTGAGCTCCAGCCGGAGGACGTGGCCACCTCTGACGCTCCAGATGCGGTCAGCGCGGCTGCAGCAGAACTCCTGCCTGAGGTAAGCCCTTTAACCCGGGTCTTTCTGTGTCCAGGCAGTACGGCGGCCGGAGAACACCAGCGGGAGACCGGGGGGAGGACACAGAGACCGCCGAGCTGAGGAGGTGGTGCCGTGCGCTGGAGGAGCAGAGACGGCAGGCGGCATCCTGTGATCCCGAGCCTCTGCGAGAGGCGCTCTGCATTCCCGAGCCTCTGCGGGAGGCACCCTGCGTTTCTGAGCCGCCAGGGGAGGCGTCCTGGTTTTCTGAGCCGTTAGGGGAGGCGCCCTGCATTTCTGAGCTTCCGGGGGCGGCGCCCCGACTTTCAACCCTGGTGGGGTTGTCGTTCCAGCCATCTGCTGCCCAGCAAAGACTGCCTCGGTTCCTATGGCAGCAGAGGGACATTCTGCCCAGGGGTCCGGGACCCCCGTTGGAGGGGGTTTGTTGTTGGTGCTCGAGGACGAGCACCTGTGGAGGGAGGGTTCTGTTACGCCTCACCAGTGGATGGCAGTACAACACTGCCATACGGACGTGATTCTTTCTTTTGGTTCTCTTTCGTTTCATGTGTTGAAGTTGTATTAAGTTCATGAATGGCCCCAGGTGTTTTCAGTTCTAGTGTAATCATGTGTTGTATTTAAACCCTTTGGTTCCTGCACGCGGGGCGCGTTATTGTTTGTTTGAATGTCTTAGCTGTTTATGGTGAGAGTCTGTTTGGAGTTTGTGGTAGAAGGCAGTTTCTCAGAGGTAGCACTTAGCCGTAAATGCTAAGCAGGGAGAGCTTAGCGTGCTAAGTAGTCCTTGTTCCTGTTTTGTTTTCTGGATGAATAAAAAGACTCTCGCGCCTACTTCCAGCTCCCGTTTCGTAACAAAAAAAATATATATATTTTAAAGAAAGTATTTTGGGATTTTAAAACTCCCAAAGGATCCTCTGTAATTTCCAATGAGATTCTAAAAATCAAAAAGATCTTACAGGAAAAACTGAAATTCTGTTTTAAAAACTCTTAATGTCCAATAATATTAGATATAATATTATTTGAAAAAAATAATAATATAAGATCTTACATTATAAACTAAAATTCCAATAGGAATTTTTTGAAAAGGGAGAGTTGATCCTGATCAAAATTTTATATCTTTTGGATTTTAGCAACCTCCTGATAGCTACCTTCCAGGCCTGTCTCCTAAATATTTCTTTGTTTTCCTTAATGCAAATCAGCATAGATGATAACTTGCTCAATTATGTAATAACTATCTACTAGAATGTAACCAATGTATGCTATTCGATTTTTTTTCAGAAATGTATTTATTCATTTTTTAAAGTTTCATAGTGCATATGGCTCAAACGACAGCATAATAGCAGCAGACCACAATGAGCTCCACTCCTGCCAGCTAAGAACATGAATCTGAGACTACGGTGGGCATGGGTTCACTGAAACTGGACAATTGAAGACTGAAATAACCATTTCTTGATCTTTTTCCAACTTCAACTGTCTAGTCTCAGTGACCCTGTGCCCACTGTAACCTCAGATTCATGTTGTTGGCTGACAGGAGTGGAACTCATTGTGGTCTACTGCTGCTGTAGCTGTCTGCCCACTATGGCTGTAAAGAGTAGTAGCTATTTGAGTTACAGTAGTGTAGCCTTCAGTCTGTAGTTCATGTAGTCCAGTTTTGCCATTCTCCTCTGACCACTCTCATCAATGTGGCATTTCTGCTGCTCTTGTTTTTTGCATCCCTTTTTTTTTTTTTTTGTAAACTCTATGTTTCTGAAATATTTAAACTAGCCTGTCTGGTACTAACACCATGCCATGGTCACTGAGATTACTAAAGCTCTTGACCTGAATCTGCATTATTGTATTCATTCCACGAATGAGCAGGTGTATAGATGGTCCTACTAAAGTAGCCAGTATATTTTGAGAAATAGAACCAACTTACTTCATTACATTTCAGGGTATATAGTGGTAGGGTTCATATTCTGAAATTTATTTTTATTTTTTTAAACTTGTAGAAAGATAAAATATTACACAGTATTTTTGATTAAAATGACAGGACATCAAGGAGATGGACGAGTGAGCCTGTGGAGGATCTACAGATGTGTTTGGACTGTACTGACTGGGATGTGTTCAGGTCTGCTATCAACAATCTGGATGAGTACACAGAGGCTGTGACGTCATATATCAGCTTCTGTGAGGATTGCATTCCATTAAGCACCAGGGTGATTTACAACAATGACAAACCCTGGTTTACAGCCAAACTCAGAAGGTTGAGACTGGCCAAGGAAGAAGCGTTCAGGAGTGGGGACAGAGACAGATTCAAAGAGTCGAAATACAAGTTTAGCAAGGCAGTGAAGGAGGCTAAACGACAGTACTCAGAGAAGCTCCAACACCAGTTCTCAGCTAACGACTCTGCGACTGTCTGGAAAGGACTTAGACAGATCACCAACCATGTGTCTAAACCCCCCCCCCACTCCTTCAACGACCGACACCTAGCCAACGACCTGAACGAGTTCTACTGTCATTTTAAAAGACAAAAGGACAGTCCTGAACCATCCTCCACGACACCATACCCCACGACACCTCCCTACAGCCACAGCACATCACCTTCTCCTATTCAACCACCCCAGTGACTACTCTTTCTATCCACGAGGGGGATGTCAACAGACTTTTTAAAAGACTGAATCCCCGTAAAGCTGCTGGACCGGATACTGTCTCCCCATATAGCTTGAAGCACTGTGCTGATCAGCTGTCTCAACCATTATCCCTGTCCCTAAGAAGCCAAGGACCGCAGGACTTGATGAATATAGACCTGTCGTCCTGACGTCTGTGGTCATGAAGTCCTTTTGAGCGACTTGTGCTTTCACACCTTAAAGCCTTCACCGACCCCCTCCTGGATCCGCTGCAATTTGCCTACAGAGCCAATAGGTCTGTAGACGATGCAGTTAACTTGGCCCTCCACTACATCCTCCGGCACTTGGACTCCGCAGGAACATACGCCAGGATACTGTTTGTGGACTTCAGCTCTGCCTTCAACACCATCATCCCGGCTCAGCTTCATGAGAATCTCACCAAGCTAGGCATCTCTGCCTCTACCTGCAGGTGGATCACTGACTTTCTGTCTGACAGGAAGCAGCATGTGAAGCTGGGGCAACACATCTCTGACTCTCTAACCATTAGCACTGGATCCCTTCAGGGCTGTGTTCTTCCCCCAATGCTCTTCTCTCTGTACACTAACAGTTGCAGATCCAGTCACCAGTCCGTCAAGATTCTGAAGTTTGCGGATGACATCACCCTTATCGGACTTATCTCCAATGGAGACGAGTTCGACTATAGGTGGGAGGCTGACCATCTTGTTACCTGGTGTACTCAGAACAATTTAGAGCTCAACGCTTCTAAAACAGTGGAGATAGTAGTGGACTTTAGGAGGACTGCACCGCCATTGGCCCACATTACCCTCTGTGGCTTCACAATCGAAATTGTGGAGTCTTTCCGCTACTTGGGCACTATCATCTCCCAAGATCTTAAGTGGGAGCTGAACATCAGTGCCCTCATCAAGAAAGCACAACAGAGGATGTACTTCCTGCGGCAGGTCAAGAAATTCAATCTGCCGAATACAATGATGATGCACTTCTATACAGCCATCATTGAGTCCATCCTCACAGCCTCCATCACCATTTGGTATGCTGCTAGCACTGTCAAGGACAAGAGCAGGCTGCAGTGTGTCATTCGGTCTGCAGAAAAGGTGATTGGCTGCAATCTGCCATCGCTCCAAGACCTGTATGACCTGTATCACCTGGATCACAAGACCTGTATCACCAGGAGTTTGAAGCGTGCTGAAAAGTTTGTGGCTGACCCCTCTCACCCCGGACATTTTATATTTGAGTCACTCCCGTCTGGTAGGAGGCTGAGGGCCATCAGGACCAAAACATCTCGCCACAGGAATAGCTTCTTCCCATCCGTCACTAGCCTTATTAATAAGGCCCGGAAACCACTCGAACTCTGTCCACATTCCGATCACTGACGTTCATGCCACTGTTCCTTCTTTTATAAGTCTATTTATGTCTACCTTATTTAGTAATTTATACATACTATGTACATATTATTCCATTTAGTAAAACGTGCACCAACAACACCACAACAAATTCTTTGTATGTGCTAAAAACTGTACTTGGTAATTAAACCCTTTTCTGATTCTGATTCTGAGGAAGAAAAGTAGTGTAATATATTTGTTATGTGTAACCAAGATAAGTAGTAAAATATTGGTCATAACTTACTGACCCACAGTAGCAATGGGTATGTGGTCTACCCTCAATCCCTTAGCGACTGCACTGATACACTGCACTGTAGAATACATTTACAAAAGGATTGATCCTTCCTGGGTCAAAGTTAATTGAGCTTAATTTATGCTTTGCCTATGAGGCCAAGTACAGCAGTGTTATAAAAAAACACAAGGGCCTTGTCACCATGATTACCATGAACATAGCATGATTTCAGGGCTCAAATAAGAAATAAGTGAAGGGTGTATAACATATCACAAACCACAAGGTTGTGATGACGTGGATGAATACATGAGTAGTTAAGGAGGAATATTTATATGTTGTGAAAAGGCAGGGATAGATAGAGGACAGGGGGTTAGCACCGTCAGAATGTAACAGAAAATATGAACGGTTTAATGAGTTCAGTTCACATTCAGACAGGAAAATATGCATCTACAGGATCCAGAGAAAAGACCAATTTATAACCATAACAATGATAGTGGATCCAATAGACAAGTCAAGAAGGACAACAGAGTAGAGTTATCTGATTCACTGATCCATTGAACTGTTGGTTTAATGATCTATTCACTAAAGTAACTGCTTAGTGACAAGCGTGTAGAGACAAAAGATGTCGAAAATGAATGAAGATAGCACATACAGGCTTCAAGCTTTAAGTTTGTTGCTACGGAAAGTTTTCTGAGATGCAAAGATACGAAATTAATAAAATGTATTGGCTACACAACATAAAAGTCACAAATGTCCAGGTCAATAGTATAGCATAGTTTTCATCAGCAATTTCTTCAAGACAACCTGCCATTTAAAAGACCTCTGTCCTCTCTGATGACTACTAAGACATTTTCTGAAACATTCTTAAAACATGCCAGTCGCCCAGGGCATTTATAGTAACGGATATGGTATTCGGCCTAAATATCCTGATGAAAATTAAATTTTATTTATTTATTAGTAATTACCAGAGGCGGTTGTATGAAGAAAGTTAAGACAGTAAATGTCCAGGTTAGAGTATTCATACCTTGCATACAACTTTCTTACAAAGATAGTGGGAGTTCAAATACAATGCAGTTTAGCATCAGGATTTGTATGTACAATGGCCTAAAACAAAAGTTAGCAAACTCTGATCCCAGTCAACCAAAAAAAAAAAAAAACTAAGCTTAGTGTTTAGCAATTAGATGATTACTTTAATCAGAATTGTTAAAGATAAACTGAGCAGCACATTGAACTGGACTCTGTCTGTGTCTGTCACTTTCTCCTCTAGTTCCCACTAAATGTGATATACAGTATTTGGAAACCTATCAACATTTTCATGAAGGTGCTGATCTAGAATCATATTTGTCTTTTATACCCAAATGAATATAACAATATGTATAAGAACTACGGGGCATGGTGGCTTAGTGGTTAGCATGTTTGCCTCCCACTTCCGGGTTGGGAGTCTAAATCCCACCTAATCCCTATATGCCTGGGTTTTGCATGTTCTCTCCATGCTTTGGTGGTTTCATCTAGGTACTCTGGTTTCCTCCCCACAACAAAGACATGCACTGTAGGCTGATTTCCATATTGTCTATAGTGTTTGAATGTGTGTGTGATTGTGCCCTACAATGGGTTGGCACCCCATCCAGGGTGTTCCCCGCCTTGTGCCCAATGTTCCCTGGGATAGGCTCTAGACTACCCCGTGAAGCTGTGTAGGATAAGCAGAATGGAAAATAGATGAATGGATGGATGTATAAGAATGACTGACATATTGTGAGACCACAATTTCTTAATTTTGGCACTAAAGATCCCATTTGCTGCACAGTTTTGTCTTTTACCCTCCTTTCCTACACCTGACTTATCAGCTATAAGTTTATTCAACATAGGTGGATCATGGGAAACGTGCAATGTTGGGATACTCTTGGGCTATAAGTGGGAAACCCAGTTAGACCTTTTTTGATAATGGCCCAGAAAGTACTGTAGATGTCCAGCATAATTGATTATATATAATGAAGCTATTACTTTGCTTATCAAGATGTGAACAGGTATTATATTGCACATAAATTAGTAGAATATACTGTGATGTTCTTGGAAACATCCACTTGTTTGATTGTTTGTAAACCCTGCAGGTGTACTGTCATAACACTAATGCCGGTCAAACAACCTATGCTCCACCCCAATGTGCTCCTCTGTACTCCCAAAGTCATTTATGTACTATTTCTCTCATTTGTAAGTCCTGCATGTCATAAGACCAACAATTTAAGATGTGTGTTACAACTGGGAGGGAGGGAGAGAGGGAGGGAGAGAGAGAGAGAGAGAGAGAGAGAGAGAGGGAGAGAGAGAATACATAACTTTGAAATGAAACAGATGCCTCAACCCAGATGTTACCAAAAACAACAGCCTGTCTCCTTGCACTTTTTTTTATCCCTAACACTTTATCCTCACTCTAACTGTCTCAATAATTCTTTCATCCTTTCTTTTCTCTAGCATGCTAATAAGCTCGATGGCATTGCTATATTGCATTGCTCTAGGGAACATTAGTTGTCCTATACAACCATTGCTTGCCTGAGCCAAACTAGAATTAATGGCTCTCTATTGTCATCTATACAAACATGGCCTCTGTGAAATATCTACCTTTGTTTACCTGTTTTTCTTTTGATAGTTTGTTTAGCATTGCTAACCTTCTAAATCCACAGAGGCTAGTCCTAAAAGCTAGCATGTCTTTGACGGCATTGAGATTTGAGTTATTACAATGGAGACAGTGGCCTTGGGTGACGGCTTCAAATGATGGAAAGACCTCACCTTCTGTTTTCCTTTTTTTTTTTCTTTATTCTATAACCTCCTATCCATTTCTCACTTTTTCCTTCCTTTGACCTTCTCACTGTTGCTCAGCTGGAATGATACAGGGTATGATGTATAGATTAAAGTGGTCTCTCATGTATCAGTGCCTGCAGCGGATTAGCCACTGATTATATGAAACAAGTGGTCTCAGTGGACAAGAAGGGCACCACTGGGCTGTTATAGTGAGGACAGGTGCAGATTGAGCTACATGGCAAAACTGAAAATGACCACAGCTAAATTATGAACTGTGTTGCAGATTTTAGTATTTGCTCTATGGAATATAATGAGGGTCACAAGAGTCATTGAAGGGGGTCATAAAGTTGAAAGGGGTTTGGAGTTGAAATTAGCCCAAAGACTAGTGCAATCACTTTGTGTCCTTAGGAACTGTCTGAGTAATATATTTTGTGGTCACTGAAATGCTAGATTCAAACCAATGTTATCAAGGAATTTAATTGTGTTTTTCAAGTGTTTACAAAATAATTACCTACTTGTCTCTCTTAATATTTTCTAGAGTGTCCTCTGAAGTGGAAGTAGACATAAATCTTTATTGAGTAAAATAGAAAATATTGTACAATGTAAAATAATATGTACCAAGGTACAGTATCTCACAAAAGTGAGTACACCCTCACATTTTTTTAACTATTTGATTATATCTTTTCATGTGACAACACTGAAGAAATGACAGTTTGTTACAATATAAAGTAGTGAGTGTACAGCTTGTGTAACAGTGTAAATTTGCTGTCCCCTCAAAATAACTCAACACACAACCATTAATGTCTAAAGCACTGGAAACAAAAGTGAGTACACCCCTAAGTGAAAATGTCAAAATTGGGCCCAAAGTGTCAATATTTTGTCTGGGCACCAATATTTTCCAGCATTGCCTTAACTCTCTTGGGTATAGAGTACACCAGAGTTTCTCAGGTTGCCACTGGAGTCCTCTTTCACTCTTCCATGATGACATCACTGAGCTGGTGGATGTTGGAGACCTTGTGCTCCTCCACCTTCCACTTGAGGATGCCCCACAGATGCTCAATAGGGTTTAGTCCATCACCTAAACCCTCAGCTTCTTTAGCAAGGCAGTGGTCATCTTGGAGGTGTGTTTGGGGTTATCATCATGTTGCAATACTGCCCTGCGGCCCAGTCTCTGAATGGAGGGGTTCATGCTCTGCTTCAGTATGTCACAGTACATGTTGGCATTCATGGTTCCCTCAATGAACTGTAGCTCCCCAGTGCCAGCAGCACTCATGCAGCCCCAGACCATGACACTCCCACCACCGTGCTTGACTTTAGGCAAGACACACTTGTCTTTGTACTTCTCACCTGGTTTCCACCACACACACTTGACACTAAACCAAATAAGGTTACCTGTATCTTGGTCTCATCAGACCACAGGACATGGATCCAATAATCCATGTCCTTAGTCTGCTTGTCTTCAGCAAACTGTTTGCAGTCTTTCTTGTGCATCATCTTTAGAAGAGACTTATTTCTGGGATGACAGCC
This sequence comes from Noturus placidus, assembly GCA_022414735.1. Taxonomy (NCBI): domain Eukaryota; kingdom Metazoa; phylum Chordata; class Actinopteri; order Siluriformes; family Ictaluridae; genus Noturus; species Noturus placidus. The sequence goes on from JAFFST010007552.1 coordinate 12,406, forward strand.
ATGCAGACCAATTTGATGCAGTGTGTGGTGTATGGTCTGAGCACTGACAGGCTGATCCCCCACCCCTTCAACCTCTGCAGCAATGCTCTCAGCACTCATACATCTATTTCCCAAAGACAACCTCTGGATATGACGCTGAGCACGTGGACTCAACTTCTTTGGTAATTTCTTAAAGTAAAATGTCAAATGTTATTGGTGAGATCCCATTTTCTTGGCCAATCTGTTTCATGTCTAGTTGTTGGTACACCAGTGGTTTGTTTATTTTTCAAGACATTCCAAATTGGCTATGCCCAATGCTTGTCTCTTTTCTCAGCTTCAAGATGGCTTGCTTTTCTCCCATAGACAGCTCTCTGGTCTTTAGGTTTGCTTATCCTTTTTAACAATGACTGTAGTCTTCACAGTCGAAACCCAGGGCTCAAACCAAGAGTAGATTTTCAGAGTTATTAATTAAGATATTAATTTAATTAAACAATCAGTAGCACAAACAGTACATACCTGGGCAGCAAGAAACACCTATCAATCACCCAGGTGATCCCATGCCGAAGTGTCCTTGGGCAAGACACTGAACCCTAAGTTGCCCCCAATGGCAAGCTAGCACCTTGCATGGCAGTTCTGCTACCATTGGTGTGTGAGTGTGCTCTCATTAGTAAGTTGCTAGTAAATGTAAAAATGATATTTCTGTAAAGCTGCTTTGAGACAATGTACCATTGTAAAAAGCGCTATACAAATTGTTAAATTAAATTTTTTTAAATTTAATCATGTGTTCCAATATTTATGATTGCTTTAAAAGTTCTTTAACACATTTAGATATAAAATATTACGAAATTAAATGTAATTTCCTAAATTCTGATCTTTCCTAATGTATATGGAAAACTTGTGTAGTACTCAGGGAAATTTTTAGACATGTTTATATCACTGTAGGATTTCTGGAGAATCAAGACCATTTGATGACACTACCCAGAATGCATTGTAATGTAAACAGCAATGGTGGCCTATGAGTGCAAGGATTTTTATTTTTTTTTAAACAAACATCTAGAGTGTTTTTGTTTAGCGGATTTATATAGCAGATCTAATTAGATCTTAATCTAATAAGCCATACAAGTCTTCATATTCAGGGTTCCCTTTCAGAAAGTATGTTACGCCTTGCTCCCATTTCATCACAGGGGGACAGACACTTTCTGTGTGAAGTGTCTTCAGATAGAGGATGCCAGGGCAGCCCTTGAGAGGTCTGACTGTACGCATTGTGTACGCCTTACAATTAGGCAGCTCTGCTTGTGACTTGCTCTGATCTCAGCCGAAGGGAGGTGGGTTTCAGAGTCAAGTGGATCTGTTCCGGCCGCTGCCGAGGCCAGGTCCTGGTGATCTCGTATAGATCTGGAAGAGGAGCTGGATATGTGTACTGCTCTATTCTCTTGCTCTGTCTTCTGGATCTGGCTCTCTGCTGGATTTCCGTGCTTCCATCGCGATTCCTCCTTCCGCTATGGAAAGCCAAAAAAAAATTAATTTAACAAATTCCTCTCTGACTCTGAGGAACCAGAAGCATGTGCTAAAAACTAAGAGCAGCTCTTAAGCACATAAAGACCTGGATGAAATGATTACTAAGGCTGGATGAGCTTTTTCTCTCCAGTGAAAGTAAATCCTTCACACTGCATAAAACTCCCCTTTTTTTCAGAAGTGCATGATGGAATATCAGGCTTCTGGGAGGAAACTATGCATAAGCTGTGTTTATAACCCAGCAAAGTCAGATTATTTGGCTATCGTGGGGAATGTATGGCATGGCTATTTAGCTATGCTGAAGGTGAAGGCCATGTAAGACCACTATGGCATTGGTGGGCAAGGCCTATGCAGTAGTGAGTCTTGTTTGTGGGTCACTGCAGACAATGACAGTGTTGCAGGCCTACCAAGCAGTTCTGCTGTGTGAGCTCGACATACAGCATGGCATTCAACTGGCATTCAGCCAGTTCCTTCCCTGTCATGTCAAGTTCACCCGGGCATCCATGAGTGGAGCTAAAGCCAGCGCTAGGGTGCGGGAGGCACAGAAGATGAGTACGGCAGCCAACCCCCACAGAGAGCCAGGCGAACTGGACAGCCACAGTTGTGGCCTGCTACTAGGCCTGATCTGAGAATGGCCTGATCTGAGCAGTCCTGAGGGGCCATGGAAGGATGTATCAGAGGACAGGAGATTGTTAGGGCAGTTAGTGCTACTGTAGGGCCTCCCCTAGCCAAGACTGTACCAAGTTTTAAATGTTCTCTGGTCAGCGAGCTGTCACAGGGCAACAAAAATCTGATGCTTTCCATCCAAAAGAATGTGGAAAAGTTAATGTCATAATAGAGCATCTGACAGCATGGAAACTACTGAAAATTATGTCTCTATGGGTTCTGTCTACTGAAGGAAAGGGTTACCGGGTCCAGTTGCGTTTTTCTGCCTTGACTTTATCCCTGGATTATTCAAGGTCTTCATGTATCCTAGGCCGGATTATATTCTTAAAGTGCCTACATTTGCTGCCCAGCCTGTGTTGTTGCAGGCTTTCCTCTCTCCTCTGTTCCTCATACCGGAACAAGAGAAATTGCACCGACTGTGTTCAGTAAGGGCTCTCTGCACTTATGTAAGTCAGAGCAGCTACTGATTGGCTTTGGTTGTGACAGCAGAAGTGATGCTGTGTTGAAACAGCGCATCTCTAATTGGATAGTGGAAGTGGAGGTCGCCTCCTTGAAGGCTTTGTCCAAAGGGGTATCCTTACAGGATGTGTGCGCTGTGGTGGGGTGGTCTACGTCTCACACATTCATTCAATTATACAGCCTGGATATACATTACGGCCAAGGCTCGAGTGTCTTGTCATGACCCTCGGGCTATGTTCATTTGGTGAGGCCGTACCCTTAGTATGACTGAGGGTATTCTCGTTCCCACAGAGTTCAGCTAATGCAACGTGAAGTTCCGTGTGAAAGGAACTTTGTACGCAACTTTATTGTGTAACTGTCATACTGGGGCATGCCTGTGAATTGCGTCTTCACTTCAGATAACAGATAATAGAGGCTGATTTGATAGAGGCACTGTTCACAGGTGTCATTTAAATATCACGCAACGCGCTTAATTGCCACATCACCTGATCATTGCAGGCCTATACAGTGCCTTGCGAAAGTATTCGCCCCCTTGAACTGTTCGACCTTTTGCCACATTTCAGGCCTCAAACATAAAGACATAAAACTGTAATTTTTTGTGAAGAATCAACAACAGGTGGGACACAATCA
>JAFFST010007552.1:16603-27408 GCA_022414735.1 Noturus placidus
GAATCTGTGGAAAGAACTGAAAACTGCTGTTCACAAACGCTCTCCATCCAACCTCACTGAGCTCGAGCTGTTTTGCAAGGAGGAATGGGCAAAAATTTCAGTCTCTCGATGTGCAAATCTGGAGACATGCCCCAAGCGACGTACAGCTGTAATCGCAGCAAAAGGTGGCGCTACAAAGTATTAACTTAAGGGGGCTGAATAATTTTGCACTTCCAATTTTTCAGTTTTTTATTTGTTGAAAAAGTTTGAAATATCCAATAAATTTGTTTCCACTTCATGATTGTGTCCCACTTGTTGTTGATTCTTCATAAAAAAGTACAGTTTTATATCTTTATGTTTGAGGCCTGAAATGTGGCAAAAGGTCGAATAGTTCAAGGGGGCCGAATACTTTCGCAAGGCACTGTATATTAGGCATGATTTTACACAGCTTCATATACTGCTCATGCACGAGGGTGTTCCCTGCATCGTTCAGCTTATGCAACCTCTCGTTTCCTTGGAACAGTGTTACATGTGTAACCCAGTCGATTTCAGCCATGCAAATCTCAGTTCAGTGCCCCCTAAAGTCCATCAAGATGTGGACTTTCAAATGAGAGGGGCAAACACACTGGACCTTGTTTACACAAAAATCTCTGGCATGTACTGAACATGGGCCTGCCCTCAACTTGTCTCCTCAAACCACTTATCTGAGAATACAGCTAACTTCAGCATACAGACCACTTGTCAAATGCTTCAAACCAGTTTTGAAGCAGGTTAAAAACCCGGCCAGTAAGAGCCATCTCTGCTCTTCAGGACTGTTTTTACACACTGACTGGAACATGTTCAGGGAGTCTGCAACTGATGGTGACTTCACCAGCTTGCAGGAATAGATGGCATCAGTGAAAAGCAAAGTGTATTGACGATTTCACTTTCTCCAAGGGCATCAACACATGCTTGAACAAGAAGCCATGGATGACTGCAACGGTGAATGCATTGCTGAGGACCTGAGACTCTAACTTCAGGGCAGGTGACAAGGTGACCCTAAGAAAAGCAAGGGGCCATCAGAAAGGAATGCATACATTCACGAAAAAAAAAATACACTTGAATTCACTTCAAGCACAGCAGCAACATGTGGAAGGGCATCCAGGCCATCACCAACTACAGTTAGTTACAGTTACATTTATATAGTGCTTTTCTAGACACTCAAAGCGCTTTAGATAATATGCAGGGGGGATCTCCTCAATCACCACTAGTATGTAGCATCCACTTGGTTGATGCAACGGCAGCCATATTCTGCCAGAATGCCCACCACACACCAGGTGTTAGTGGAGAGGAGAGTGATTTAGCCAATTTAGAGATAAGGATTATTAGTGGGCCATGATCAAGAAGGGCCAATGGGGTAATTGTCCCAACACACCAGGCTATACCCCCTGCTCTTTTATGATAAGTACGATAAGTGTCCTGGGATTTTTAATGACCACAGAGTCAGGACCTTGGTTTTATGTCTCATCCAAAAGACGTTGATGTTTTTACAGTATAATGTCCCCATCACTATACTGGGGCATTAGGCCCCACCCAGACCACAGGGTGAGCACCCCCTGATGGCCTCACTAATACTACTTTCAACAGCAACCTTTGCATTCCCCAGGAGGTCTCCCAACCAGGTAAACACCAAGCTCAACCTTACTTAGATTCAACGAGTTATGGCTCTGGCTACAGGACAACATTACCTGCCTGTGACAGTGATGACTCCCTACCAGACTTGCTGAACAAGTTCTATGCTCAGTTTGATTCACAGAAAGACATGGCAGTGAAGAAGACCACTCCTCCTCTCAAAGACCAGGTGCTATGTCTATCCACAGCTGATGTGAGGAATACTCCACACCATGTCAACCCACAGAAAGCTGATGGAAAAGACAAAATTCCTGGCAGAGTGCTCAGAGAATGTACAGACCAGCTGGTAGATGTTCTCAATGACATCTTCAACATCTAACAGAGCAGCACCATTGTTCCAATGTGCTTAAAGTCAACCACCATCATCCCCATGATGAAAACATATTCAGTGTCTTGCATCAATGAGCTCATAATGAGGCACATCAAGACCCTGCTACACCTCACTGGACCCCCTGCAGTTTTTGTATCATGCCATGTGCTCAACAGATGATGCCATTGCCACCACCCTCCATCTGGCCCTTACCCACCTAGACAAAAAGGACACTTATGTTCAAATGTTGTTTATAGACTTCAGTTCAGCATTCAACACAGTCATCCCTCAGCACCTGATTCGAAAGCTGAGCCTGCTGGGACTGAATATACGCTGCAAATGGATACAATACTACCTGACTGGGAGACCTTAGTCAGTCTGAATCAGGCGCAGCATCTCCAGCATCACTATACTGAGCACTGGGACCCTGTGTTCAGTCCATTGCCGTTCACTCTACTGATTCTTGACTGTACAGCAATTCATAGCTTGAATTACATAAAGTTTGCCAATGATCCTGGTGGGTCTCATCAGCAAGAATAATAATGAGTCAGCATACAGAGAGGAGGTGCAGTGGCTAGCAAACTTCAGCAGATCCAACAAACTTTTCCTGTTCATGGACAAAACAAAAATAGATGATTGTTGATATTACTTTCCACTGAATATTAATGGCTCCTCTGTGGAAATCAAGAGCACCAAATTCCTGGGTGTTCACCTAGTGGAAAACCTCACCTGGTCCCCCAACACCAGCTCAATAAGGAAGAAAGCCCAACAGCATCTCTACTCTCTATGAAGGTTGACAAAAACCCATTTCCCACTGCCCATCCTCACCACATTCTTCAGAGGGGCTATCAAGAGCATTTTGAGCACCTGTGTTACAGTAAGGTTGGGAAATTGCACCATTTCGGATACCAAGACCATGCAGAGTATAGTGAGGATAGCTGAGCAGATCAGTGGAATCTCTCTTACCTCCATCACAGACAAATACACCACATGATGAAAATGCAAAGTCCTCATTGCCATCTGGACACATACTCAACTGAACACAATTCCACTACCTCTGCACATTTTTGCACATTTCTTGGGCCCATTTCTTTAAGTTGCCGCTTAAATAAATAAAATACTGTATTGACCACCTGTATTGACCACCTAATTAGTATGTTATGTTTATTCACTCTCTTTTAGCGTGCCTATTGTCCTGTGTAATTGTTGTACTGTATTATGTTGTTGCAAATGTTTGATCACATGCACTTTATGTAGTCCTGTGTGTCTTTGTAGTCTTACTTTCTTCTGTGTAATCTCATGTAACTCAGTGTTGTTTATGCAGCACCATTGTCCTATAGGAAAGTTGTTTCATTTCACTATGTATTGTACCTGCAGGACTGTATATGGTTGAAATGACAATAAAGCTACTTGAACTTAAAATTGGGTGAACAGTGTAGGAATTGTAGCACATTTTATATGTGCACACTTCGAAAGCAAACCAATTTTTTTTTAAGGCAAAGAATCTGACCTGAATCTAATTTAGCATAGATTTCACTTGCTGAAGGCAAACATCCAAGAACAAGCAAGAACTGAAGACAACTACAGTAAAGGCCTGGCAGATCATCCCTAGGGAAGACTCTGGGCTCCATATTTCTGGCAGTCATTGACTGCAAGGGATTTGTGACTGTAATAAAAAGGACAATTTAATTATTGATTGGTTGTCCATTAACTTTTGGTCCCTTAAAAAGGAGGACCACATAAAGTGCTGTTGATCCTACATCATTTAACCAGCTTAGTTGTAATTTCTGAGACCCTTGGATTATTTAATTTACTCTAATATACACTGGCTGAAAGCCAAAACTTCATCAATGTACAAATTTTTATGGACAAAATGTACATTATTATTTTACAACCCCCATTCTGAAAAGGTTTGTACAGTATGGAAGAGCAGTGTCATTTTAAAAAAATCAATTCACCCTTTACTATATTGAAAACACATTATTAATACATTATTTGGTATTTTACTTTGTGAATTTAATTTTTTGTTTGAAAAAATACTCATTTCAAATCTGATGACTGCAACACTACAAAAAGTTGGGTAAGTCAACTGTTTACGACTGCATAACATCACCTTTTCTTTTAATAACACTAAGTGTTCATGCACTGAAGACACCATTTGGTTAAGTTTAGCAAGCAGAATTTTTCCCCATTCATCCATTATGTATTTCTTCAGCTATGCAACTATACGGGGCCTTCATGGTCTTATTTTGTGCTTCATAATGCGCCACACATTCTCAATCGGAGATAGGTCAGGCTGCGGTGCAGGAGAGCAGAGCGCCGTCCTCAGCTGAGCAGGGGGACTGGGCGACGACCTCATCTGAGCAAGTAGGATGTGCCGGAGCTCCGGGGACTTGAGATTCGTCTTGGAGCCCGCGGGCCTGAGCCGTGGTCTGAAGCTCAGATGCCTGAGACATGACATGGGCCCCTTGGGCGTGAGGCCTGACCTGGGGCTCAAGGGCATGATGTTTGACTTGGCTCTTGGACATAACTTGGATCTTGGACGTGGACGTAACTTGGCTCATGGACATAACTTGGCTCGTTGACATGCCTTGGCTCGTGGGCTCGGACAGGGACGGAACTTGGCTCCCGGGCTTGGATGTGGACGTGACTCCCGGTACGGGAAATAACATAACACGAGGTGATGCCTGCAGTGACTGTTCATATTGTGCCATCATGTGTTCAAGTTCATCCAGTCCCTGGGTGGCGTGCTCCTGGAGCACCATAAACATCAGTGTGGTGTCTAGCCCGTATTGCCTCAACTCCTAGGGCTGTGCTGTCTGCCGCTGTAGTTGTGCCACTGCTGCGTTGATATGGCTGGAACGTATATCAGAAACTTGGCTTTTAGGAGTGGGCACGGCTGAAACAGGGCTCATGGGCACAGGCGAGACAGGGCTCTCGGGCGTGGGCACGGACGAGACAGGGCTCTCAGGCGTGGGGACGGACAAGACAGGGCTCTCAGGCATGGGCACGGGTGAAACAGGGCTCTTGAGCTTGGATTGCACTTGAGCAGTGGGCGTATGTAGAATTTGCTTGTCCGGATTACCACGCTCTAGGTGGTTCTTCCTTTCATAATGCTCATGAAAAGGTAGGTCCTCCTTGGTCGCCACATTAGCTCCTTTCATCAGCTGGTTCAGGTTGTAGCCCTCTTCTGGTTCTCCAAATAATCTGCCATAAATCGCCTACTGTTCTCAAGTTCCCGGGATTGGGTGGCTGCCAATTGTTGTGCCCAGCTGCGAGCTGGGCCAAAAAAATCAGGACACCATGAACCTAACCCATTCACCTTCTGTGGGCTTAATGTCCGGCAAGCTTGAAAAATATTCTTGACAGTGTCTCAAAAAATAGTCAGGGTAGCCGAAAAAAAACGTCAAACCTGTCCGGAAGATCCACGGAAATTTACTGTGGAAATTGCATGGAATCTAACTCTGGGATGTTGGGCATGGATTTCCGGAGTTTGCGTTTTCTCCTCCTTAGCACTGCCTCCATGGTGATATCTGCTGCTTTCATGTATGGTCTTTTGTTCTGTCATGAATGTGGGATTGAGGCGGAAGCAGGCGCCGACTTGCGTTTTAATATTTATTGAAAACGAAGAACAAAACAACGAAACAAAGACACTAAGACTAATCAACAAACACTATGGAATGAAACAAACACTATCGCATGAAACAAACACTAAGGCTACTATACATAAACACCGTGACACAGAGATGTGAGCCTAAACAACAAAAGGCAAAGACTACGTGAAAACAAGTACTATATATACACACACACACACACACACATTAGTGCTCATTAACCACAACGTGATACAGGTGCATGAAACCATGTGACTTTGGGTGAGCAGTGGCTGATGGAGTGTACAAAAAGACTTAGGAGAGACAAGATCAAAAACAAACAAAGTCCTCGTGTTAAGAACTGTCATTGCTCTCTGCTTCTGGCAGAGCAAAGGTGCAGTGCCTGCACCCGGCCACCAGGATGCGCAATGACCAGCAACGGTGCAGTGCCTGCACACAGCCACCAAGGGGAAACCCTGACACTCACCAATCCTGAATCACTGGAAACCAGATGGTGCACAAACATAGGCCAACAACTCTGATGCACATGTGAAGATGCACATTCTTAGCACACAGACAAAACAATTATGTAGGCATATAAAGCAAACAAAAGGACACACACTCTCACATACACACAGACTGATTGCAGCATGCTGCTGTGTAATCCCTGGCATAGGAAACAACACAAAGATTGTTCTGGGCTTGGCATCTAGCTCACTACCACTTTCCTCTCACACAATATTAAGCACATCCTTGCAAAATTGCAAAAACAGCACAGTTCATAGCAAATGGACTCCATTGATAAAAGTGGTGGTTTTTCAATTGCACCTAAGTTAGAGTCCAGTGTATTCATATGTGTCAAGTAACTGAGAGTAAGATATTGCCTCTATCTATGCAAATATATCCATTATTTTCTTACATGGAGGTTGCTCTTAGAGGAGGCAGTGGATGATGGTTCGTCTGGTATGCTGGTTTCAATACTACTTAACGTATGGTTTTGTCTACATTTTTATACTGAGAATTAAAACTTTATTGTGAAAAATGATAGTCATGTGTTAATTGTGTTTCTATGAACACAGGGTAACTGTCAGAGTCTGTTAGAATAACCTGTACACCTTAATTGAACTTCCACTAGGCAGGAGGGCCAGTATTAACATTGAACCTGGAGAAGGTGCAAAGTGATGCTCCAAGACTTCCTTGAGCAAAACACTCCTTGTAAAGTGTCCTGTCATTGGAGGGGCCTGGCATACGGACAGCTTGACAAACAAACATAGGTCTACATTTACATTTATACTGTAGCATTTAAAAGATGCTCTTATCCAGAATACATTTACATTTATTCATTTAGCAGACGCTTTTATCCAAAGCGACTTACAAATGAGAGCACACTCACACACACCAATGGTAGCAGAGCTGCCATGCAAGGCGCTAGCTTGCCATCGGGGGCAACTTAGGGTTCAGTGTCTTGCCCAAGGACACTTCGGCATGGAATCACCCGGGCCAGGATTCGAACCACCAACCCTACGAGTATTGGATTAGTGGACAACCCGCTCTACCGACTGAGCCACAGCCGCCCATGAATAACTTACAGAAATGCACTGAAGGTTTTATTGAAAACATATCCTCATGTTGGTGCAAACAGGCTATGGTCTAAGAATACCATAAGGCTAAACGCTGTGACTTAGGAGTTAATTTAAGAGTTAGTATTACAAATAAGACAATACAGTAAGACCGTTGTACTTATTTAAGTGCTTCGTGATGAGATAAGATTTCAGTTTTCATTCAAAGTCAGTATGGTGCTAGTACAGACAAAAGTTATGATGAATGTCTGCCTTGAGGCATGGTTAGTAAATCACACTGTACTTGTGACTTGAAGGAATTGTGGTACCAGGCTTTCTTGAGTGAATGAATTAGCTGGGAGTTGACCTGCTTTTGGTTTTGTAGGTAACCATCCATGATTATCAGCTGCATTCTGGATCAATTGCAGTGTTCTGATGCAAGGAAAGACCAGCCAGGAGTGAATTGCAGTAATCCAACCTTGAGATGACAAGGGACTGCACACGTACCTGACTGGTCTCTATTTGCATGACTGAGTCAGGGTAGCCACACGAGTGGAGAATAATAGCTGGTTGAACAGAACCACAACAAGGTTTTATGCATTATGAGGTGGTATGAGTCAGGAGATGACAAGAAATTGCATCTCCATGGATATATAGCAGGTTACACTTGCTTGGGTGTAGTTTCAGTTAATGAGTTGCCATATACTTTTATATGTCCACTAGACATGCTGTGATTTGGGCAGGAACATGGGCGTCTGTGGAGGACAGTAGAGAATTAGTTGTGGGTCATCAGCATAGCAGTGGTATGAAAATCCATATATGGATATAAACTTGGCTAGAGTGAATATAAGATGGCCTTAGTTTGCATAGAGCAGGTGTGGGACTTGTGACTGATTGTGTCAAAAGCTGCTGAAATATCCCAAAGAATTAGGACTCATGGTTGTCTGGTTCATTTAGCAGCAAGGAGCTTCTGACTCGAAAGGTAGCTCTTCTGCTGGCCGTGACATCTCTTAAGTGAGTAGAAGATCTATTCAATTCAATTTCAATTCAATTTTATTTGTATAGCGCTTTTTACAATAGACATTGTCCCAAAGCAGCTTTACAGAAATATACAAACACGGTATACAGATATTAAGATGCAAATTTATCCCAACTGAGCAAGCCACAGACTGGCGACAGTGGCAAGGAAAAACTCCCTAAGATGTTTAAGAGGAAGAAACCTTGAGAGGAACCAAACTCAGAAGGGAACCCATCCTCATCTAGGTAACAATAGATATTATGAAATAGTTCATTATTGATTTAAAAGAAATGTATATGTCTCAGAAGAAACCATAGTCCCAGCAGTCTGGAATTGGAGCAGATGAGAGCTCCCTCCAGAGTCAGGACACCTGAGACAGCTCACGCAGGTCCAGGAGAGCAGAATGGACCAATATCTTCCAGTGTCTCCATAAGTTCATGTTAGCTCGAGAGAGGGAGAGAAAGACTGTTAGGACTGGGAAAAAAAGTCTAGTCTAGTCAGGGTAGGCTAGAATGAACAAATAAGTTTTAAGGCTAGACTAAAACACTGAGACTGTGTCTGAGTCCCGAACACAAATTGGAAGACTGTTCCATAACTGTGGAGCTCTATGAGTGAAAGCTCTACCCCCTGCTGCAGCCTTCAGTATTTGGGGTACTGCCAAATAGCCTGCAACTTCTGATCTAAGTGGGCGAGGCGGATCATAGAAGACCAAAAGATTGCATAAATATTGTGACGCGAGACCGTTTAGTGCTTTATAAGTTAATAATAGTATTTTTAAATTAATGCGAGATTTAATTGGGAGCCAATGCAGTGTGGATAGGATCGGGGTGATCTTCTGATTCTAGTTAGGACCCTAGAAGCTGCATTTTGAACTAGCTGGAGTTTATTTATATTTCTACTGGAACATTCAGACAGTAGGGCATTACAATAATCTAGTCTAGAGGTGACGAAAGCATGAACTAATATTTCTGCATCATGTAGTGACAGTATATTTCTTATCTTAAAAATATTTCTAAGATGAAAGAAGGCTATCCTAGTAATATAATCTGCATGAGCATCAAATGATAGACTGGAGTCAATAATTACTCCAAGGTCTTTTACTTCTGCACATGATGAAACAGAAAGTCCATGCAGAGTAACTATGTGATCAGAAACCTTATTTCTAGCTACACATGATCCTAATAAAAGTATTTCTGTCTTACTAAAGTTGAGTAAAAGGAAGTTAGTTAACATTCAATGTTTAATGTCCCTTACACAATCCTCAACTTTATTAAGCTGCTGTCTGTCCCCCGGCTTCACTGAAACATATAACTGTGTATCATCAGCATAACAGTGGAAGCTAATTCCATATTTACAAGCTCTCTCTTTTGCCCCTTTATGCCTTGACTTTACCCCTGGTTTAGCCTATGCCTTCCTATATCCTAGGATGGATTATATTTCTAAAGTGCCTACTTCTGTGGCCAGCCAGTAGAGTTGGAGGCTTTTTGCCCACCTCTGTTCCTCACACCAGAAAAAGAGAAATTGCACCTATAGTGTCCAGTAAGGCTCTCTGTACTTGCGTCCACTTCTCCGGCCAGTGGCATAAGCTGGAGCAGCTGGTCAGCTTTGGTGGTGACAGTAGCGTTGATGCTGTGTCAGCCCATCTCTCATTGGATAGTGGAAGCAATCTCTATCTTTTAGGAGGCACGCAGTCTCATTACACCTCTGGGTATAAGGGCTCAGTCCATAGGGGGTGTCGAAGGATTTATCCAAAGATATATCCTTACAGGATGTGTGTGCTGTGGCAGGGTGGTCTGTTTATTCGACATTACTGCTTGGACATGCATTCCACTCCAGGCTCGAGTGTCTTGTAGTGACCCACGGGCTTGAATCTTTTTGAACAGGCCATGCCCTCAGTATGACAGAGTGGGTATTCTCGTTCCCACAGCATGAAGCTCATGCAATGTTGGGGAACATCTGAATTATGCATGTAACCTGTAGCACTTTAATACTGTAGTTAACACTGCAGCACTTTTAACAATGGTAATTGTCATAAGCAGCTTTACAGGTATCCTGATGTAGGTATTAATTTAGATAAATCAATGAAGTTCTCTAGAGCTAGTCTTTGAGTGCTACATGGCCAGTCAATTTAGTTATGATGAGAACTGTGCACTTCACTCCAGGGCTTTCGTAGGCCCAAGGGTCAACACTGGCACATAGGGTAGGTTTCACTAGGTGTCCCATTGCCTGAAGCAAGGTTTCAGTCAGTTCTAACACAGAGGGATCAATAGCTGCATCTTGGAGGTCCCAACGCAAGTAGCAAAAAATATATTGTATTGCCTGCTCATGCCATATGCAAGACAATATCATTAGACCTCACCAGACTGTTGCTGAATGCAGGACTGAGCTGAAACGCAGATGGAGGCCTCATTTCCCCCATGTGGAATCAACCACACTAGCAGCATGTACATGCCCAACAGGTCATAGACACTTGGGGTGTGAAAAATATGCCAAGATGTACAAAGCTTTATCAGAAATAGTGGTAAGAATTCAAAATAAAACCTGTATTTCCTTTGTTTATATACAGTGGTGTGAAAAAGTGTTTGCCCCCTTCCTCATTTCCTGTTCCTTTGCATGTTTGTCACACTTAAGTGTTTCGGAACATCAAACCAATTTAAACAATAGTCAAGGACAAC
>JAFFST010007572.1:1933-21165 GCA_022414735.1 Noturus placidus
CAAGTTCGGTGATGTATTTTAGCAGCTCAGTCTGTAAGAAATGGAGACAGCAGCTTTTTTTCAGACTGTAAGTAACTAGACACCTTAATAACTAGGCTAATATCAGTTCCAGATTTTGACCATTAACGGTACATTCATGTGCACATCCTCCCGCCGAGCTCAGTGTGAACCCTCAAGTTGTGACAGACTGTTATAAATGCGAGTGAAAGTGAGGAAAGCCTACGCCCTAAGCTTTTTGATCCCCAATGGTAAATTTGGGAAGGTCTATATGTAGATTTTTATGCTTTATAAAACCTAAAACCTAGTCTCTGAACGTTGTTAGAGAACCCACTCTTCAGAGAAAGACATATAAAGAATAGTTTGTTGGAAACTCATTAATCGTTCAGCTTGTACTGTCATAAATATTGTTTGTAATGCCATCTAAGTTTTAGATAATAACGTAACTGTGGGTGGACAAATAAACATATTACTGTTGGGTCATGTATCTTAAGTTAAAACTTATCAAATGTGATTTAATTATTTAAATCAACACATAAACAAATATACTGGTTTAATCATATTTGTCTCTGTAATAACACTATTTAAAGTAGAAACAGGAAGCCGGGTTCCCTCACATCCTGAGTCTCGATTTAACTTAAGCACTGGTTTGATATTGCAGTTCAGCAACAGAACAGCAGGGGACAGTGTGTACATTTGCTATCATTACAAGTTCACGTTGTATGCATGTATAGGACTCCATTTACTCGTCTCACACAAACGTCATGTTTTCTCTTTTAATACTTTTTCAGTACGACGCAAAATATCACTGTATATAAATAACAGTGATTAAAATGGGCAAGCTCAATATTTCCTGCAATTGTCATTTGTTTAAATGCCTTTCAATGGGATATTTTCATACACATCCACAGATTTCCATAGAAAAATAACTTACTAATGACTATTTTAAGCTCTCTATTCAAGGAAATGAGCTAGAAATAAAGATGTCAGAATGTGCTTTTCCTTATCGCTTAGGTTGTACCATATAGAGGGGATGGTTGTACGTTTAGTATGTATCTTTGACCTGGAAATCTGAATCTATTTTACTTTTAAAAGTCATTTAATGCACATAAATTGACCACTGTTTGGGGTTCCAACCTATCGCAGGACACAATCACACATCAGGGATCATTTGGAAATGTCATTCAGCCTACAACGCATGTCTTTGGACTATGGGAGGAAACCGGAGTAACCAGAGGAAACCCTCGAACCACGCGTGGAGGCGAGATTCAAACCCCCAACCCTGGTGGTAGCAAGTAATTTAACATGCATAAATGGACTACTGGTATACCTTTAAAAGCCTTTCTCTACTCTGAAAGCTAGTTAAAAGGTGCGTCATGTACACATTCCCAAGTACACAAGATTCAGATTCATGGCCCCCCATGGTACCACTCCAATAACAAGGGAAATTACAGCTTGTTGCCGTTATTTCTTAGATTTGATATCTTTGTGTCAGTGTGTGTGAGAGAGAGAGAGAGAGAGAGAGAGAGAGAGAGAGAGAGAGAGAGAGAGAGAGAGCAACCTCTGAGCAAACCCATGTAAAATAAGACTTTTGATTAGTCAAAGTGAATCACGGAGGTTGGCTTGTGAGCACTGTTTACAGTATTTGGGAAACAGTAGTCTGTTCGTTTTCACAGATTTAATTCTTCCCCTCTTGAGTATGAAAAGACATTGGTGAAAGGATGAGATGAGATCAGAGGAAGGATGTGTTGCTCGTTTTTGTTTGTTTTTTTTTTTTTTTTTTTTTTTTTTTGTTTGTTTGTTTTTGTTTTTTTTTTTTTTGCTTGTTGGGTTTTAATTTTTTTTTCCATTTTCTTTCTGTCTTTCTTTTTAATTTGACCCGAGCTACTTCCGCGTTCAGACGGCTCTGTGCGCGCGGCCTTTCGCGTTACCACGGCAACAACCCCTCCCAGCGCGTTTTATCATCTTGCCGCCCACTCTCTTGAGACCACCCACACCGCAGTGGCTCAACCAATCAGAGCGCCGTGCTCCCCGTGTCTTCTCTCAGCGACTCCATTTTTTATTTTGCATGTCAAGTAGGCCATTTTGTTTTTCTCAGGCACTCCATTTTCCTCTCTCTCAGTCATCTATTTCCATATATTGTTATCGTTTTGAACTTGAGATATTGTACTTAGTGTATTGTATGACTGCTTTGTAACACAACCCACACTCACACAGATACACACACATACACGTGTTCATATCGCCTTAACTCTGCCCTCCAAACAACTCTAGCCTATATCCTGTTCATTTGTTTTCAGTCTATCTTAACTGCACAGAAAAATCCTGTTAGGTTTTGGGTTTTTTTTTTATCAGTGTCTCTGCTCTTTATTTCTACCTCACTCTGATTCTTCACATACATGAATGATTGATTATAGCTTTCAAGAGTAAAACTCAACATGGAGCATGTGTGTGAGACCACCTGACTAGTAGTAAAAGTTTTTATTAACATTATAAATGTGATTTGCGAAAAATTGAGTTCCTAATTATGTTCTGGCTCTGTATTGGACACTTCTAGTGTTGGTAGAATTTATGGAAGTACATAAATTTACCACTTAGCAACCACAGTTGATGTCCACAGTTAATGATCACATCACATATCAGGGGGGTGATGCCAGATGGACTGGTTGGAGTATTGCTGAAACTGCTGATCTCCTGGGATTTTCACACACAACAAGAGTTTTATTTAGTTGTTTACAGAGAATTGGGGGGGGGTATCCAGTGTGCAGCAAACACCTTGTTTATGACTGAGTTTTTGAGGAAAATGGAGTGACTGGTTGAACTGAAAGGAAGGCTACCATAACTCTTTACCACGATGATGAGCAGAAAAGCATTCCATATTGCACAAGATCTCAGTCTGTGAGGTGGATGGGCTTCCTATCAGCATAGAACAGGAATCTTAATTATCAAACTCTGTAAGCTCATATTCCAGCCACTAGCTTATATGTCAGATCCTTTGTTGTGAACAATCATGTGCATTTATGAAATTATTTAGCTTAAGGCAGCTCATCAGAACAGAAATTAGCTACAGGGCTAGAGACATTAGCTCAGGGGGGAAGAAATTGACAGGGGGGGGTTATTTGAATTTTTAATTAAATTTTATTTACCCTCTCTTGTCTGATTTCGGATCTGCCGACCTGTGGGGGTTTTTTTTGTTTGTTTGTTTGTTTGTTTTGTTTTGTTTTTTAAAGTCAATGACGAAAACAGAATGAACAAAGTATGCATATATTCTCTTTATGACAAATTCAAAACTAGTGAATAGTTGTAGCATGAAGTGCCACTAAGTAAGTCATAACCCAGACTTCTTGTCTTATTTATCACCAAAACTTAATCATTAGTGCTTAAGCCTTAAAAGGTAACAGATATCATTCAGTTGTGTTAGTTTATCCACAATTTTACAAGCAAGTAACTTTATATAAAAACTATTTTGATTACTTATGTTGTAATAATTAGCCTGTTTGTCCGGTCTATAAATAATAGCAACTATCAGTAGAACATTCAGGAGTAAAAAGCTTTATGGCTCCTATATATAGCCAGAACATTATTGTACACTTTTACATAATAAACCTAATATTTTTATAATTGAATTGCATTCTGAGAGGGATCAGTTGAATTTATTTTACAGTTACAGCAGTTGCAAAATGTTTGAGAAGCTGCTCTATGTCACCCTTCCCTCCTCCATTCCTCCTTCTTGCCCTCTCTTGTTTATTTTGATTGGCCGAGTGCCAAATATTCCTCATTTCTCCTCCATGTTGCTCTGTGATATCTTCCCTCTGGGCCTTTTCCCTCCAATCCCCAGTTTTAATGAGTAAGAAACTTGAGAGCTCTGGGGCCAGACCAATTAGCTATGTTTTAAAGACAGGAGATCAAAGCGTTTTAACTAATCTTATCAGTTATACATTTATTTTCATAGATTTCACTGTCCATAAATGATCCATTGTTTGATGTTGGTATTTTTTACATGTTCGGTTCACTTTTAATTCAGCTTCTAATACCACTTGGAGAGACAAATCATAAACCAATGTGCTCTTAAAACAATTATATTTTAGTTTTAAGAATATGATGTGCAACTAGCAGTTGTTTCTCACCACTAGATGGTAGTAACTGCTGTTCGTAACTGCTGTAATCTGCTGTTGCTAAGCAATCATGGACTGTACACTGTTAGTGTGATAACAACTCATCTCAGTTTAGTCATGTGTTAGTACCTGTTGCTTTAGTCCTGGTTAATTAGCTGTATTTTATTACATTTTCCAAAATTCAAAAACCCAAATTGCTAATCTGTTTGTGATGACTGACTTTTTAATGAGTAGATCATGTGGCTTAGTTCACTAATAACAGCCACTCTTTAGGCTCCCAAATGGCTCTTTGCCAGTTTATCCAAAACTATTAAAATTGTTCAATAAAATCTTTTTTATAGCCTTGGATAAATAAATTTTTAAAACATTATGCTTTAAACTTTCTCATCTGAACTGGCTCTAAATATGTATGCTGTTCCAAACAGCTCAGGTATTGATACAATTCACAATAGATGTACTTCATTCACGGTTGTGATGATGATGTATGTGATTAAAGACATTATAAAATCATGAATTCAGAACACTTCTGAATTTTAGCAGTGTTATAGTGATATATTATGGCTCTTTAGATATAGGAGTCAACTCATTCGCAAACTACACAACAATAAAGCAAATACTACATTCAAACTCTTGTAAGAATAATGGGAAAATATTTTACCATCTAACCATTTGAAGATTTGATTAAGAAACTGAGGTACAGAAGGTGTTTAGGGATGTTGATTGTTAATTGTTACCCTACACTCAAGTGACAAAACAACAAAAAGACCCTTCATTTCCAATGTACATCTACAACATGGAGTCAAGATTTCAGCAACATTTGAATCAATATTTTCTCAATCTTATGCAAATTAGGTATGATGAGGTAAGGTGGCAAATCCAAACTATTGTCTTGAATGATTTATCTGAACAATCTTATGATGTGTGTAGTTCAACTTTTATGCAGTTCCCCACTCACAATTTTAGTTCCTACCATTAGTTCCCACTTATTGTTTGATGTGCAAAAATGAAAACGTATAACCGTGGTTTCATCTTATCCTGTCATATGCGACCTCTCCATAAATGTGTATAGGGACATTAGGAAGAAAAATAAAGCTTGGAAGGAAGCAGTGGAGATCGCTGATGCCTTTGTTAACATGCTTTGCTAATCTGCCAACAAAGCTAGTATGAAGCCAAGCACATAGCATCCAAATAAAAACAACTAATATTCACACTGATTAATGCATTGTTTAATTTGTGTTAGCTTCAAGAAGCTATATCTGTCCTCCATGATCGTAGCATGTAGATCCATGTTGAGACCTTGAAGACATGTTCACATTCAAACACATCCTTTAAAATGCAAACACAACTGGAAAAGTTGACCAAAATCTAGTATGCATGCATTCAGTATGTAAAACTGTACCTGTGGTCAGCTATAACCATCCCTCTGAGATTTAATGGGCTCCAACAAGTACACACATAAAATATTTTTAAGATTTCATAATCATGGACAAGTCTTCATTTTGTTTCCTGTATTTGGCTTGCTCTTTAACCACACACACACGAAAACATTTTCACACAAAATCCCCTCATCATGCACTCTGAAAGCTCTTCAGGGACGTCTGAAAGTCCCCTTCCCAACCCTCTTGCCCCCCTACCATGTCCCGTGTGTGTGTGTCCCTTGTCTTGCTAGGCAGATGGCTCTTTGTTGAATCTTTACAATAGAACTGAGGTCGCGGTGGAGTGCTATTGGCACACACACTTCAGGTCAGTTTATTTCTCTTCTATCTGATGCTTTAATATCCCTCCATCAAGATCCAGGGTGATTTTTCATATTGTGCGCATAGACCTATACAGATTCTACAGTCTCTACAGGACATACAACCTTTCTTGAGTCATGAACAAGGTTGTTGGTTTTGGAACAAAAAAAGGGTACATGTAATTAAATGAAAGTCTAAGTGACATGGATAAGATGCAGTAGAAAAGGAAAATGTCAGCTGGAGCTGAAGAGAAAAAAAAAAGCTAATTTTGCATCTGGATTATCAGGTTGTCCCCCAATTCCCTCATGCAAGCAGACCATGAAAACAAACCAAAGTTCTGGCAAACTGGCACAGACTATCCACTTCTATTCCCAGCAGGACTTCACTGGAGGCCATGATTTCTGAGAAAGAGTGGAAGACTGGGTGTAAAACTGTAAAAAGTGAGTTGCTACAGTACATGTTTAAACAGTGCCATTGGAACTGAAGCCAAGTGCAAGCAAAGACCTGTCAAGACTCTGCAGTTCAGAAAGCTAGATGATTAGCCAGACAGTAATGCTTTTGATGAAAAAAGAAGAAAAGAAAAAGTGTGGGTGGTGAGTGCAGGTAAAGGGGAGGGTACCACTCAGAAGATCCACCTCATTCATGTCTCAATCTATGGAAATTTCCACCAGAAAGGCAAAGCTGACTGAGAAGGCACATTAGCACATTTTCTCCTGAAACTTCACATTTACTTCAAATGTAAAATTTACTCTATTTTAATAACAATATGTTTAATTTACCGGTATATAGAGTCTTTCTATAGCTCCGGTTTTGAAGGGTCAAGTCACTTACTTTGCAAGCCTAACTGTTTTATAGAGTGTTGTACTCAAATTTAAACCCTTTCATGCAAATTTCCAGTGCAGGAACTGATACAGACTTGCAACAAGCTTCATGTAGCGTGTTATTTTTTCAACACATTCATGTATACAGCTAAGGACAAGGTGTATTGAGTTAATTTTTAATTGACCGGTGTATAAGTTTATACAATACAGGCAGTATGTAGAGATTTTCTGTGGAAAGTATATTGTTCGCCATAAAAAGCATAATAAACTGAATGATCTATTTTTTTTATTATAAAAAATCATTCAACTTGAATTAATTGAAATGTAACATTCATTAAACATTAGCTTTTTATTTGGAACTAGAACTTTTTTAAACCCATATAGTGTAGATAGGATTACATTTTGTAGCTTTTCGATATGTCCCTAGAATAATTTTTAATTAAAAAAAAGCAACATTTAAAAAGAAATAAAAACCATTATAGAGTACATAGTGCTAACTAGCACTGATGTTCCTAGCTAATGCTAGCTTTCATTGCTAGCTAGCTAACTCAAAATGTCAGAATTACTTTTTTATATTTACCATGCTTAAACATTGTTTCCATGCATTAAAAAAAATCTTAATGAGCACATACAGATTAGTAACAAATGCTATTTTACTTCATGTCACTCATCTAACCCTTGTACTCACTTACATTATTGCAGCTATCAACATCTTCTGACCAATCAGAATTTACTATGTAGCATTATTAACATAAACAACATCAGCTGTTACTGCAGGTTTTACATTATGTCTACTAAACCTGAAATTACCTGGATATCCCTCACCTCAGGACATGCACTGGTTGCACTGATTTTTGACCAGGTTCCCTAGTGGGTCATGAGAAAACCATGCCTAATGTGTAAACCACTGCTGTTCTGAACAAAAGAGCACAGCTTGTCCACACGGGACCTTCTCTGGTTTTTCCAATTATAGTAATCCCTTTCCCTTCAAAATCTTGACCTCTGACTTTGGAAACAACCCTTCCCCTGTTGCCCTCCATGTGCAAGTGTCATGTTTCAGCCTTTTGTCTCCAAATTCAGGTGTAACACTAATTACATTCCTTTAGCTACACAACAACCTGGTTGAACAAAGTCAGCACAAATATCATTAGTTTCAGTGCAATGCAATCAGGCATAAATATTTAAAAAAAAAAAAAAAAACACAGAAGACAGTAATTTTCTGCAAGTGAATCCAAACGCCAGATAGATACACGTCATCTTGTATTTCCATTTTGTTGTATGCAGGCGCAAAGGGTTATGACCCAGTCTCCTTAATTATACCTAATCCAGAGGGAGGGATGGATTTGCTTGCAGGCATTATTTAACCACATCATAGCTAGCATGAATCATTTGATCCATTTAGGTGAAGATGTAATACTGAATTAATTGTTAAAGCCTGTAAAATCTCGATCTCTTTATACGTTTTAGACTAAGAAGGGAATATTATAAATATGTAAATATGCACTAATGTGTCAGTTTTAAATTTGAGGTATTATCATTTTAATATTGAATATTAATCTGATATGCCACAAAAGTAATTGTTTATAATTATAATTTAGTTATTACTGCAGGATATCTATAAGATCCATGGGGTTAATCCTACATACAGTATATACATGTCTTACATATTTTTATTTTGTTCTCCAGGAGAATGACAGTAAAATCTCAAATCTAAGCCTTGAATCACTCAGCTTATACAGTACTACTAACACTAAACTCCTCCCTCTAAAAAAAAAACCCCAAAAAAACTGAACTCCTCCCTCATAAAAAAGCACCAAAGAGCAGCAGGCATATTTTGGATGAGATCCAGTATCCATGGAAACTAATCGAGCTCGTAGGCAGTCTGCGGGTATACGGAGAGGGAATATACACTACAGGAAATGACCTAACAAACCTCTCTTCTCCCATTGCTCCCATTTTCCAGTGGTATAACATGAGTAATACTTGGACCTGAGAAGTGCTTTTTTTTCTTCCCAAAACTTACTGTTGCTTGTCTGGATCTGTGCAGCAGACAGCCATCTCGTTTTTTCCGGGTCTACACATGGACTTAATTTCCTAAATAAAAGAGCCTCTATATACAGCATGGCATTAGTTCCACTCCTTTGTTTGAAGACAAACAAGAGGCTTTATGTGATTATGTTCATTAATCCTCTTCAACAGTCTTGAAAGCTGTTATCTCCACACCAAGATCTGCACCCAAAGCACAACGTGTGGAGCTCTGTGGTTTTAGGTTTGGGATTACAACACATTTTAGTGCTTTCATCTCTGTGTGTAATTGCAGCCGTTATCCGCCTGGCCATAATTATAACGTTCTCTTCTGAAAACCTGAGATCTTAGCCTCTGAAAGCTTCACATTGTGGGAAAAATGATTTCTGAACAGTTCCACTTGCAAGCATTAGTTCTGGTGAACAGTGGCACTCAAGGCAAATCAATTTTTATCATCATTTCATCCATGCCCATCAAATGTAGGTCTCCAATACCACAAGAGCCTGTACAGGAACTTCAAACAAGCTTTAACCCCTTGGCTTATTTTATTAGTTATGAATATTATGTAAGGAATAAAACACTTCAGGCTGGTGTGATAAAGATGCGTTACTGCTGATTATCAAAGCTTATTATTTGTTCTGAAGTCCCTGTTTATTTTTATCTGTTAAAAGTTACATTTAAGTTGAGGAACAGCTACAAAAGAAGTTAGTTATAAAACAGCAATAAAACAGGCTGCAGCATCAGCCTCTCTTTTTTCTGTCTCTTAATTAACAAAAAAAAAACAGATTGTCGCTGTTACAATGTGCTGACACTGGAGACTCCTTCAAACATTAAACAATTGTCTCCTTACAGAAAACCTCACCATATCAACAATTAAGCACATGTGTAATCTATTCATTCAGTTCAAGTCCCCATGAATGAGCTGTTACTAAAAAAAAATTATAATGTATTAGAACGAATGCATTCATATAAACCTGTGCTTTGGAGCCCCGCTACCGTCAGAGCCGCTGCTGAGAGAAAATGAATAAATTCTCACCAATCAAGGTTTCAAAGGTGCTGTGG
Organism: Noturus placidus; assembly: GCA_022414735.1. Taxonomy (NCBI): domain Eukaryota; kingdom Metazoa; phylum Chordata; class Actinopteri; order Siluriformes; family Ictaluridae; genus Noturus; species Noturus placidus. The sequence continues at coordinate 11,690 of JAFFST010007572.1, forward strand.
CATAAAGCACATGACTCATTTCCTACAGTAAAACTAATAGGAAAGATAAGTAGTTTTTGTCTGCTTTCTTTTCCAACTAATCAGGAGAAGTATTAATGTAAGTCTGGACCTGTGGAGAGGTTCTACTAGATTATAGCAAAAATCAAAACATTTTTTGATAGAGCTGTTTAAATATTTTGCATAACCTTTACAATTTAAATCTAATCCATGATGGCCATGTCTAGATCTCAATAATATACAAACAAATTGGATCCCTCAAAGAGCATATTACCATGATTACCATGACTACATACCATCTGTGACTTCTTAAAAAGAAATAAGAGAGAGAGAGAGAGAGATAGAGAGAGAGAGAGAGAGAGAGAGAGAGACGCATTAATTCTTGTTACTGGATCTGATGAATCTGCATTGGTGGTGATTACTCCACAGTAGTCTGTGTCACAGTTCCACAGTTAGTTAGATCACGGTCTATGCTCTGACAATAAGGTTCACCATTAATACTGTGATATTTTTAGGCCAAAATGCTCAATGTGCACAGTATATGAAGAAATATTTTTATCAATTAAAATATCCACATGATACCAGGAACAAGGATGATAGTAGGCACAATGGAGTTTTGTTCCTGGTGCAACAGGTATGCTCCTTTAACAGACGCAGAATCACAATCACAGCCAAACAATCACGATTTCACAATGAGTTACAATATGAAAAAAGAGGAGATATTTGTATGGCCTTTTGGATGAGCAGGTGTGGGAGGAGTTAGCATGTGTTAGAAAAGTGTTGCTCCTGACTGAGAACAAAACAGCCACATGGACCATCTCAATCTGAGGTACAATAGCCTTTACGGACAACATGCTAATGAAACAGCTGCTGTAAACAAAGACACTGTGCCTGTTTGGGCCTGTGTGTGTGTGTGTGGACCATAGAGGAAGGGGCATACAGGATCACAACATGGCCATGATGAGATTAGAAAACACCAAATAGGTTTGGCTAGTTTTAGACCCCTTTAGTGCCTATATTTCAAAAAAGACCCTAGTGACCAATCTAGTGACTTTTCGAGCAGACATTAGCGACTATCCTGCATTTGATAAAGCTCTCCAGCTCACATCACAGGTGCTGGTTATGCAAATTGAGAGAGCAGGTTAGGTTCACTCGATTAACCACCAGTGTGTAAAGTGTGCCAAAAAATTGGGGCGGCTGTGGCTCAGTCGGTAGAGCGGGTTGTCCACTAATCCACTAACCGTGGGGTTGGCGGTTCGAATCCCGGCCCGGATGATCCCATGCCGAAGTGTTCTTGGGCAAGACACTGAACCCTAAGTTGCCCCCAATGGCAAGCTAGCACCTTGCATGGCAGCTCTGCTACCATTGGTGTGTGAATGTGCTCTCATTAGTAAGTCGCTTGTAAATGTAAAAATGATATTTCTGTAAAGCTGCTTTGAGACAATGTACCATTGTAAAAAAGCGCTATACAAATTGATAAATTATTATTATTATTAAAGCTTGACTGATTTATACTTTTCTGAGCCTCGTGATTCCCAGTGATCACCACTGATTCTTGCATTGAACTTCTTTGTACTTCGTTTTAAACTCTCTTCCTGACACTATTTGCAGTACTAAAAACAAATTTTCCCATCTATGACCATTTCCATAGTCTGTTTCCTAACTACTACATGACACTACCTTTGCTTCTTTTTATCCACGTTCTTGGTAGGAATTTTGAATTAGGATTTTGTGCACATGTAGATAGTTAGTTTGTGATCAAACACAGGACAAAACATGCCTTCTTTCTTTTTGAGAAACGTCATCGCTTATTATTTTCCATTCCATAAAATACTTCTATTCTATTGTGTCTTCACAAAAATCTTGCTTCTTCATGTAAGTTTTTTTGACATGCAAGCAATCATGAAGATTCACTTAATATGCAAATTAGCTTGTGGCGTTAGTTGGGGACTTCTAGCGACTTCTGAGCAACATTATCTACTTTCCCCTACAAAAAGAGCGAGAGAGAGAGAGAGAGAGAGAGAGAGAGAGAGAGAGAGAGAGAGAGAGAGAGCGAGAGAGAGAGATGGAAAGGCAACACTGATCTGATATGATCTGTACCACACTGAGCATTCTATTAATGACACGATATGAACACAAATCATAAAAATCGTTCAATCAAACACTAATGGTCACTCTATTTTAGCTATTTTCTGTGTATGAAGCTATTTGGCGCTAGCCCATTTTTGTAAAAAACCGGGTAAAAGCCAGCAAATAATATTTCACCAACAGCCGGGTTTTTTTTTTGTAGGAGGGGCTTGGAGGCGGGCTTTAAAAAAATGAGCGACGCTCGATTGTCCAATAAGAGTGCAGGAAATGCCCCGCTTCTTTATCTTGGCCACTGAAATCTCGCGAAGCATTTGTCGTCCAATCAGATTTCGCAGCGGTTTGCTTGGTCCTTTCGGTTCTCAGGTTGAAGCAGTTTTGATTCACTCTTCCTCCCCGCGTTTCTCTGCGTCCTACCTCAGTCCTGTAACACGAGGATTATTCTTTTTTTTTTTTTTTACACCATTACTACTTTTTTTTTTTAAAGTTCTTTTTCTTCAGTAAAAATGGCCGATACTGTTGTAGATACCACAACTGCCAGCACAGAGATTACCCCAAAGGTAAGTTAAGGGGGAGGGGGAGTGGAATGAACGTTAAGCAATTTGGCCAAAACCTCAACTTTCTAGTCAAGTAAAACAAATAAATGATTTTATTCCATTTGGTGTGAAAATCATGAAAACAAAAGCCTAACTGTAAATGACGGTTTTGTGTCTCGAGGCTTATATATATATATATATATATATATATATATATATAAGCCAAGTTGCTAGTTAACCCGTTTCATCACTGGGTACCGCAGAAAACCACCGGTAGGTAATGTTAGCTTACTAGCTAACGAGCGCGTTGAACTTTGTTTCGATACATGTAAGCACTTCTTATTTATATACCGATGCATGCTGCTTTTATCTTATTTACTGGCGAATTAACGGACGGAAACGTATTTCGTTTTTGGAAAGAACATTTTGTTTTAGTCTTAAATGGCCACCAGTATCCATTCATCTGAAGGTGTCTGGGGAAAAAAAAAAAAAAACAACGGCTGTCATAACGGATTTCAAATTCTTTTTCATTTTGAAATGGCCTCGCGAGCCATTAAATAAATGGGCGGGAAATTGTTGTAGATCAGAGTGCGCGCTTCTCTCACTCGCCGAGCATTGTTCCTTATGGCCACGCGCTGCCCTTTGTCTGGGATTCGGGCACGCGCTGGTAAAAGCGCGAGAGCGAGTCGCGTTCTGAATCTGGCTCGATCTGATTGGTTGGAAACGTTTGACGGCGATTCCAAATGGTTTTTTGTTCAACGGAACAGAGTAGTGATGATGGAAATGGAATATAATGTGAAAAATGTGTTCGATAAAAGTATATCTATTTTTTCTTTACGTTGGCGTTCAGCTCGGCTTGTTTTTTCTTTTTTTTTTTTTTTCTTTTCATTCGTTAGCTCTGCGGTCATGACGCTGCTGTACCTCAACGTGGGCGGAAGAAAATAAACTTCCACTCAGTAACATAAAATTAAGGCCAGAAAGCGGAACTGATAAGGTGTCTATGAAGTAAAGGAACCAACCCAAATGTTTCTCCGTGTGCTGTAAACCTAGGGTTAGTAACTATGTGATGTTTTGTTCATGTGACTGTTTTTTTTTTTTTTAACGCTCTTGTTTCTAATATGTGTTTATAGGATCTGAAGGAGAAGAAAGACGTTGTGGAGGAGGAGCAGAAGCAAGAGCAGGAGGACAAGAAGGAGAATGGCAACGGAGACGAGCCTGCTAATGGAACAGCAGTATGTAAAGGGGAGGGGGGGTTTCCCAGCAGGCCTTGCATTGCAGCTCATGGTGCAGGTGTCTGGCGACTCACAGGAGGCCCACCTTCTGCTGTGCAGGTTGTGCTCTTTGTTTAGGGTTGTGAACTTCCACAGATGTTGCACAGTCCGTGACCGTATTAGCATTTGCACAGCTTGCCTGTTTATCAGAGTGGTATGAAGTCTTGGTGTCTGTGGAATGTTATTAGTAGTCCTCTCACAACACAGTAACATACTTTAAAGTAAATCAGAGTGAGGTGCATCCACACACACAAATAAACCCTTGTATGTCTGTTTTATTATTTAAAAAATAATAATGAAAAGTTCACAAATGACTAACAAAAAACCCAAACAAACTCCCCTTACAGACCAATGGTGCATCTCATGAAGAAACCGACAAGGAGGACAAAGCAGCTGAAGAGCGTAAGTCATTACCGCTTCATGAGTCAGTAGTATGTTGTCGTTCGTTAATTACAGCAAAAATTGTGTTGTGGAGCAGCTGCAGAGGGGGAGGGGGAGAAGGGCGAGGAGGAGAAGGCTGCTGAAGAGGAAGCAGATGGGGAGGCAGTGAAACGTCCTGCAGAGGAGGAGGTGGGTTTCAAAAAATATATTTTCCAAATAGAAAGAAAAGAAAATCCCCACGCACACCCAGCAACATCATGACCAGTGTTAGTAATCTTTTGTCTACGTAAATCTTTAGGAGACGGTCGAAACAAAGAAACAGAAGACTGAGGAGAACGGCGAGTCCACGGAAGCTGAGGCTGAAGCAAAAGCCTAGAGCGGTTCCTCGGCAGTTCTCTGTTCGGTCAATCTGACCTGGTAGAGTTTGTGCTTCTGTGTATATTTTCATTCTGTTCTCGCCTCTGCCCTTATGAGAGATTCGTTCACACTGAAGCCTGTAACATCATGACCCACTTTCCCTGCCCCCTCCCTTTTTTTTCTTTTTTAGTATGATGTTATTTATTGGTGTAGGACCGTGTTATGGGTCAGTTATAAAAATCCAAGAGAATTTTTTTTTATGCACAAGTTAAATGTGTAAGCACACATTCTACTGTGGTTTTGTTTTGACCAGCAGATGCGCAACCGCTAAAAAAACGTACACGTTGCCGTATATAACGTGCCCTTTTTTCCCTTCATGTTCTGTCGTTTTATATGAGTGATCATATAATTCAGATTCACTTAAGACCAAAGATAAAAAGTTTTAAGCAGGGGCTAATAGATAACACTTTAATCCTGGTTGTTTTCTGCTGCTAGTAGTTAATCCCTTGCTTTGGCGTATCTGTTAACACAACAGATGGCGTGTATGAATGGATCTCCTTACCGCGAGAGTCGAGAAGAAAAGATAACTTTGTCCTTTCCTGGCTAGCTTATGTTAATTAACCCCTCTTAAACCTTAATGTTCTTGGTCTTTTGTTTCACATGCATTCCAAAAGGTTTGTAACTTTTCACGTCCTTATGTACAGTTTGGGTTTGTTTTTGTCACTTTTTTATTTTTATTATTTTTTAAAAAACCTTTTGTATGGGCAGTGCAGGATGCGAAACGGTCAACATGCTGGCACTGGTGTTTTATGTTTTGATTGCATTTGACCACTGCTTTGTATATTCTGGTTCAGGCGTATAAATAAAATCACTCGTCTTTTTAAAACCGATGTCATGTTGCTGTTTCTCACCTGACTGAATGAATTCGTGTGTATCATCTCATTTAGTGGTGCTTGAATGTAAACTTGCCCCCATTTTCTGATTTTAAAATTAATTAATTATTTTGCTACTACATTCACTAGTGGGGACAGGTTTCCTCAACTGAGTGTTCAATTCATGCACTTACCTGATTCTTGACTCATCCTACAATTTGCATTTAGATTTTGTTTTTAAAAGCATGCTTATATAAACTGAAAGGAAGAAAAAAAACTAGAGGCAACGTTAAGCTTTATTTACATGTTCAGCTTATGTTGTGTTCAGATGTAACCACCTACCCACCAAAAAGCTGCTGAGGTCTGGAAATAAAAAAAAAAAAAACCGCAGAAGAGTTCGACATTTTGTTGTTCTTGTACTGAAAAAGCAGCACGTCTGCCCCCTGGTGGCATGTGAAGGTATTGTACTTTTTGAGTCTCCTGTAGAGTCCACTTTAGTTCCTAATGTGTGTTCCTGATCTGTTGCCTGGTGGCCAAGCCAACGAGAACAAACAAACAAAAAAAGATTTGGCTCGCTCGTCTCTTCTGTAGTGGGCGCTTCTTCATTACAGCTGAGCTGTAGTCACTCACACTCCAGTCTCAACATCCGCTCTGCCTGATAATGACAAGAATCACTGTCAATCCAACCATCACGCCAGATCACACGGCAGCAGGCGAATGTGTTTTTTTAAAAAAAAAAGCAGGATGGCGTGACATGTTTGTGACCATCCCAGAGTGTTCTGAGGATGTTTTTTTTTTTAAAAAAAAACTTGGGTTTTAATGAGCACATGCAGTCAACTCAAACATCGCTCAGCTGAGTAGAAAATCAAAAGCAGTTATTCACCATAAATCCATGGTTTATGATTCTGAATCTGCAGCCATATAAAGTGTCAAGTTGCGTCTCAGAAACATGCACATGTGAGAGTGGGTAGTTTTGAGGTTTTTTTTTGGGGTATTAAATACACTATACTTAGTCTAAGGCTAGTGTTTGAAAACTAAGAAACTATGTTGACACATTGTTTTACTGTCTCACAGGCAGAAACAGAGGTTCGAAGTAATCCTACGTTCACGTAAGCAGGTGCCCGTTCGTTTTCCGTGGATGACTGCGAAAACAGAGCCACGATTTCAGCAACAAACAAATCTGAATTGAGATTTTGGCACGGTGAAGCAACAAGTCCAAACAGCTCGCACAGAATGATTCTTCTTCCCAATACTTTGGCACGTGTGGTCCGACGTTTCTTCAGTTCCTGGCTAACAACTTTAATTCCCATGTACACTTTAACACAGAACTGGAAAAAAGAATAATTGTAACCCAGGTCTCATCTCATCTTGCCGTATACGACCTCTGGGTAAACGTGAACATACACGTTATGAAGAAATATAAAGCTTTCTAATGAAGTAGCTCTGGTGGTGAGTGTATGTAGCTAGTACAGATTTCTTTAATCTGAAAATGAAGCTACCTGCTAGTGTGAACGTAGTCGAAGTTGAGGCATCGGTGTTTATTCCCATGCACGTTTACACCTGTCATCTTCAGTCCTCTCCATGTTCACATTCACTGAGCGTATCACTGCATTTTGATATGTGAGAGTGGTTTATGCTTTACCATCAATTTGACCATCGATCTTTGGATTTAGGATGTTTCTTGCAGTCAAAAATTTCAAAAATGAAATTCATACCCACATGCGACTCCGAGTGAACTCGGACGCTCTCACATATCTGACATTCGTGATGTTTTAGCTGAATAGAATTGGGAGAGGAAAGGCTAATGAAATCTGTGATACATGTGAATGTGTGCATAGGCTTATATTTTCTATACCATGAGACAACAGTAAGTATGTTTACATATCAGTAATCTGATACTGGTGGGGGAAAAAAACCTGAATTGCAAACGGAAATCACATTTTTGCTGTGACTCTAGATGCATAGAAAACTGACCTAGTGCGTGATCTTTTGTCTGTTTAGGCATTTGTTTAGGTTTTTTTTTTTTTTGCAGTTCTTTTGAAGGCAGAAGAAGGCTTTAAAAATAATGAGCTAATATGATTCGTAGTAATGTGATCATGGGAAACCTTTGGGGTCCTGAATGATTGGAGGTTTCCATGTATAAAAAAGTAAGAACTTCAGAGCACCCGCAAAAATGCGCAAACCGATTTACTGACTATGTTTGCAGAGAATTGTTGAATTTCGATGAATTTATTTGCGATCGTTGCACCCAAAAACTTGCGGTGTTTTTTGTGTTTCTTATTTTTTTATCCAAAAAATGTTGCTGTTTATTTTTTGTGGGAAAACTACACGAATTAGCGAAATTGCAATTGAAATGGTTTTGATGTTTGTTGGTAAAAGAGACCTTTTAGCTGTACTCGTGATTGATGCACGTGAATCGAAGAGGGCTTCAGCTGAATGCGTATTGTGATGTCACATGATGCTCCTTGGCCCAAATCTGTGGTAATTTAGAAAAATTGCAAGCTCCTGTGAATGTTGCAGAATTTCCTTGATTTTGCTTACATTTCTGCCATCACAAAATCCTGGAGAGACTGATATGAGCAAAAAATGTGTGCTTGCCTTAATGAAAATGCACTTTGGGGTGTTTTCACCAACAATTGCCACAAATGGGGCAGAATCTATGTAAACAGATTCATTTAGCATGTGCAGTGTGATTTACTAAAGAAAAAAGCATGTACTAAAAATCCAGCATAGGCAAAAATCACCAATCAGCCACAACATTAAAACCATCTGCCTAATATTGTGTAGTGCCAAAACAACTCTGACCCGTCGAGGCATGGACTCCACAAGACCTCTGAAGGTGTGCTGTGTTATCCGGCACCAAGACGTTAGCAGCAGATCCTTAAAGTCCTGTAAGTTGCAAGATGGGGCCTCCATGGATCTTGTTTGTTCGGCACATCACACAGACGCTCGATCAGACTGAGATCTGAGGAATTTGGAAGCCAAGTCAACCCCTTGAACTCTGTCATGTTCTTCAAACCGTTCCTGAACCATTTTTGCAGTGTGCCAGGGCATGTTATCCTGCTGAAAGAGGCCATTGCTATTAGGGAATACCGTTGCCTTGAAGGTGTGTACTTGGTCTCCAACAATGTTTACGTAGGTAGCTGGTACAAGTCAAAGTAACATCCATATGAATGCCAGGATCCAAGATTTCCCATCAGAACATTGTGCATAGTGCCATCTCTTTCTCAGGTAAAAAAAAAGAAAAAGTGAGTTATCAGACCAGCCCACCACCTTCCACTGCTCCATGGTTCAGTTCTGATGCTCACGTGCCCATTGTTGGTGTTTTTGGTGATGTACAGAGGTCAACATGGGCACTCTGACCGGTCTTCAGCCACATACGCAGCTCCATACACAGCAAACTGTGACACACTGTGTGTTCTGACTCCTTTCTATCAGAGCCAGCATTAACTTTTTCAGCAGTATGTGCTACGATAGCTTTTCTGTGAGATTGGATCAGACAAGCTAGCCTTCGCTCCCCACGCGCATCAGTGAGCCTTGAGCCATGACCCTGCTGCCGGTTCACCGGTTATCCTTCCTTGGATCACTTTTGGTAGGTACTAACCACTGCGTACCAGGAATACCTCACACGACCGGATGTTGTGGAGATGCTCTGACCCAGTCATCTAACCATCACAATCTGGCCCTTGTCAAAGTCACTCAGATCCTTACGCTTACACATTTTTCCTGCTTCCAACACGTCAATTCCGAGAACTGACTGTTCACTTGCTGCTTAATAAATATATCCCACCCCTTGAGAGGTGCCTTGTAGCAATATAATCACTGTTTTTCACTTCACCTGTCAGTGGTATTAATGTTATTGCTGATCGGTGTATAAACGTTAAGTATTCATGAGGTACAGTGGTGTGAAAAAGTGTTTGCCCCCTTCCTCATTTCCTGTTCCTTTGCATGTTTGTCACACTTAAGTGTTTCGGAAC
>JAFFST010007572.1:57674-80257 GCA_022414735.1 Noturus placidus
TTAAATTGGTTTGTGTTCCGAAACACTTAAGTGTGACAAACATGCAAAGGAACAGGAAATGAGGAAGGGGGCAAACACTTTTTCACACCACTGTATAAATAAATTAACAATCTTATTATTCCTATTATTCCTCTTTATCTCTTACTATTATTAGTATCATTGTTATAAACAAAATTGGCATGCCTAAAAACAAGATGAGAGCTCATAAGAAGTGTAACGTAACATAAAACATATATATTAGGACACTAGGACACTCATTATGATTATAACGTCAGCTCCAGAATTATTGGCACCCTTGATGACGTGCGATTTTTAAATAGAAAAAAGATAGGACTTCTTTCATTTTCACTGTTTGACCTTTTTCTCCTTTTTATCCATCTTTAGAATGGGAGCCAATAATTCTGGAGCCGACTGTAAAAATTCTGGAGCTGACAGCCAAGACATTATTATGCATTCAGGCCAGTTTTCATTTAAATGAATGTGAATTATTCATTGTGAATTACAAAAAAAGTTCCTCAGAGCTCTCAGTCTGACCTGCGGTTGTATCTAGAAAGAACATTGTCGAGTTTCTCGAGGTAGGGTGAGCAGTAAACCACGACGGGCTCGTCAGGCTGCACTGTGATGGAAACGCTCGCCATGATGCCCTGGATGTAACGGGTCCAGTTAAAACCCTGAGAGAGAGAGAGACAGACACAGTATTATACCTCTGTATCCTCTCTCACTCGGCAGGTTTAATTCTGTGAGTCGGAAACTCACGCCAAGGTTAAAGGTCTCCTGCACGTCCCGCAGAGTCATTTTGTTGTAGAGCACGGTGATGTCGTTGCGTTCCTCGGCCGGAGACGTGGCCTGAGGATGACAAGTCGACTTTAAACCCCTTTCCTCTGAGCCAGCATCTGTATTATTTGTTAATAACACAACACTCTTGAATTCTGAGTTCTGGACTCTGATTGGTCTGATTTTCTATAACAGAGGTCAACAACAGCACAGCTGCAAATCGCAGGTTTATATTAATGCAATCTTTACTATCGAATACATTATCATTTGTGTAGTTATACGCAGACTTGAATGGCAGATACTGCACATAATCGAAGACTAAACAGATTAAAACGGGTGCTGCTCTGTCCAGGGTGTATCCGGCCTTGTGCCCGATGCCTCCTGGGATAGGCTCCAGTTTCCCCGTGACCCTGATAAAGGAGTAAGCGGTAGAGGATGGATGGATGGATGGATGGATGGATGGAAACTGGTGCTGTTATTTAACAAAGAATATGTATAGCCAAAGAGAACGTATAAATCGTTGACGTGGTGAAGTGTTGGGTTTATTTAACATTTATGGAAGGAGTCTCCAGTGTCAGGGTGAGTTAAGGACAAAAGAGTTTACACTTTTTTCCTGAAACATGACTTAGTAATGACTGTTTATAGCTGCTATAAGAGGAACGAACTTGTTTCATGGCTGTTCCAGACATTAAATGTGGATAAAATATATGGCATTAGTTCGTTTTTATTTAATAAATAATTGTAATTGATGGCAAATTGCTGTGTTATAAGAGAAATAAAACACTTCGGGGTGGTAACAGTAACTCTGCTTCATCACACCACTGTGTTGTTTTATTTGTTGATTATTTTCCTATAATAGCACAACACAGAGTTTTTTATTGCTTCCCTAGCATTGCTTTTAACAGCTTGACAAACATTGAGTATATATATTACATAGTGATATAGCATTAACGTTAGTCGAGATCTACCCCTAGAGTTTTGAGCACCACCAGAGAATTCCTTTACATTTACATTTATCAGACGCTTTTATCCAAAGCGACTTACAAATGAGAGCACACTCAATGGTAGCAGAGCTGCCATGCAAGGTGCTAGCTTGCCATTGGGGGCAACTTAGGGTTCAGTGTCTTGCCCAAGGACACTTCGGCATGGGATCACCCGAGCCGGGATTCGAACCACCAACCCCATGATTAGTGGATTAGGGGACAACCAGCTCTACCAACTGAGCCACAGCCGCCCCTTTAACGATTCATTCACTGATGTTCACCAAAAGAGTCAACTCAGAATTACTTTGGCTCTGGAGGAGCTCACCAAGCACATGTAGGATCATTTTAAATTGTAAGTTTGAACTTTTAATAGCTTGCATGTTATCTTCCATGTGATATTCCCAGATGCAGATGTCACTCACATTAGCGATGTCTCTCTCCAGCTCCATCACTTGCATCATATCCTCCCACACGCGCTCATCGTCCTGGGTGAGGTTCCTGTCCTCACGTACTATTTTCACCATGGAAACCATGAACTGCAGGTAGGCCTCACGCACCTACACATACAAACAAAACACAGGCTCAACCCTGTAATTATCCCGTGGGCAGCAAGTGGATGTGCAGATCACTGAGAAAGACACGGTGCACGTTTTACCTTTTTGTAGTTGCCATCATTGAGATAATAATCTCTTGAGGGCATTCCTAGAGATGGCTGGTCAATCTGTGGAAATGCGATGGATTGGAAGTGGCACACTATATTTCATTTTCTTTATCATAAAGTTTATTGAATACTGGATTTAAGTGGCTATAAAGCTCCTCAGAAATAAACCAATTTTGGAGATTGTTCTCTTTACGTGAATGATGTGGCAACTTGAGTCTCGATCATCGGGCCAAACAAACATTTCCATCAAAACCTTCTTGTTGTAAAGAGAGTTTAGGGACGCCAGCATGTGCTCCAGACTCCAGGATTCCCCTTTGAGCACAAACGGACAAAAAACAAGATCAGCATCTTTAAGGATTCTGCCATCTTGTAATAAAATATAGCCTGTTGAATACGAACATAGTAGATCGAATCTAAGATTATAGTTCGAATGTGTTTCGCCCTCGCCGGCAGATGGTATTGTGGAGCGGCTTCTGAGTGCGCGCGTGCACGAGACTTTTGTGTATGGACACGCACCGCTGTTTGTTTTGATTCTCTCCTTGTTTAAGCATTATTTCATGTTCGAGGGTGTGTCTTAATTTCCTCTAGGTGTCTGTATTTTAGTTTGAGTATGATGATTATTTAAACCCCTTGTGTTGCTGTGCACTTCGCGCAGTATTATTAGTAGATGGTTACGTCAGTAATGGTAACTGAGTGTGTGCCTGGTGAATACGTTACGTTCGCGAAGCAGTCTTTTTTCCATGTCCTGTTCTCGTGCCATGACTAGACATTAGTCTCATGTTTAATCTAGTTAATCTTGCTCAGTATAGACCGTGCTCCCTGTGTTTTGTTTGTTTGTCAATAAAGACCTTACTCCTGCGCTTACTTCCTGTTAATAGTCTCGTGTCATAACAGAATGCCTTACAGAAACGTAACACGAAGGGCATACGTGAATAATCACATTCATTTTGGTTTTAATAATGATATTATTAATCATGTTATATTTCACACGTTTTCACGTTTTCATGTTCTGCATGTTTGTATTTTTCCATGTGATTTTCACATCTTTTTTTAAAAGTAATTCATTTACTTTCACGTGATTTTTTTTATACATGATTTATTTTTTTTTTCTCATGTGACAATGATTTTTTTTCCACATAGGATTTTTATCATTTACTTTCATTTGTGATTTTCTTCCCATGTTACTCATGTGAATGCATTTTTTTGTTGTTGTTTTTTTGCATGTGATTATTTTCACATATTCGCATGAGGTCACACGTGCAATTTTAGGGCACAACATGTGAATGAAAACCATATGGTCACATATGTTCGAAATGTGGTGTTTCCATAAGAGATTCTGTACTGGAATTTGCACTACACAGACTGTTTTCATAAATAAAATGCTATTACAAATGGGTCTTAATTACACCATTCAGTGTTCAATTATATCATCACATCAAATGGCCACATTTAGCAAAAGAGGAATCTTTTCTGTCCTGAGCCTATGTCTTGTGGAGCTCTAACCTTCCCAATCAATCTGCGCCTTATCAAATCGCTGAGACTCCAGCCTCGGTGCTATTGTTTTTATCCCATTTAGCTAAAACAGAGAGACCGCTGTTCCCTATTGTGTAGACTCAGTGGGGGGCATGGTATCTTTGGTACCTGCTGTGTTGTTCCAGTCCTCAGAAGCTACAGGCCAGTCACCAACACTGTCAATGAGTTTGAGGAGAGGCTGCGAGTCGCGCTTCTCAATCACACCTGCAGGGGGCGGCAGTAAGATCAATTAACACATCAGGAATAAACTAACTGCATCCTTTCGAATTAGGTAACTGACTGCACAAATAGTGCCCTTGTGAAAGCTGGTATAAGACAACCAAACCTTTATAGACAAACCTTTATAGAGCAGGTTTTAGACCACCTTGATCCTTAATTTTTGATCTTTCTCCTTCCTGAAATTCAGCCACACTCAGTGTCTTGTTGCTTCTGATCGTTAATCTTCGATTTTCTCTGGATGTTTCCCTTTTCCTGTAATTTACCTTCATTTGAAGTGTTATTGCTCTACTATTCTTTGCTCCCCAGGTGACTAGATTATTTCTGCCTTTGCCCATGGGTTAGCATCTATGTATTTTATTTGGCTTTTTGTTTAAAAGCATTAAAAATGGTGAAAAAACGCATAATTAAAGTACTGCATTCCTTTTATATAATGTGATTCTTCCTCTGAAGTTTAGTTGCATCCTTATGCTGATCGATGAAATGGCATTGTCTTTTTGATGGATTAAAAAAACAAAAAACTACAGGATCCGTACACACAAAAAAATAGAAAATTAAATATTTGTCAGTTTTCTTTGTCAAATAAAAATGTTTCAGTCTGAGAAATGTTTGTCTGCAAACTGGTGGACATTTCCATATCTCGTTATTTAAGAATATGACTTTAAAAGTCCTGTCTAGCTAATGCTTTAATGTTCGCAGATGATCTCATGTTAGCTAGTGGTCTCATGTTTATTTCATTATTTCAAAAATACTATCATAAACCCTGTCAGATTTCACGTTAGCTAGCTGGCCAGCTTTAACAGGTAAGAATATGAAATATGTAATAAAATATCCTGTTAGAAATCCTGTCAGGTTAACTTGTGAAAGTTAGCTAGCTTTATAATATAATCCATCCATCCATCCATCTTCAACCGCTTACTCCTTTTCAGATTGTGAAAAAATATATTTATTAATATGAATTAAAATCCTCTCAGAATTTTTGTCAGGTTAAGTAATATCAGCTAGCCAGCTAGCTTTATCAGTGAATATTAAGAACATTTATTACAATGAATTCATATTCTCAGAAATCCTGTTAGCCAGATTGCTAGCTTTATTAGTGAAGACTGTGAACAGTGACTAGTATGACATAAATTTCCTCGGAGAAATCCTGTCAGGTTAGCTATAGCTGGCTAGCTTTATCAGTGAAAATTAAGAACGCTTATTAATATGAATTAAAATCCTCTCAGATTATAAACATTTATTAAGATGAATTGGGGAAGGGGGGAAATCCACTTAGAATGTATGTTAGCTAGATGGCTAGCTTTATCACTGAAGATTGAGAACAATTAATAAGACCTAAAAATTTCTTTCAGAAATACTGTCAGGTTAGCTATAACTGGTTAGCTTTATTGGTGAAGATTATGAAAATGTATTATGATTTGAAAATCTTCTTAGAAGTCCTGTCAGGTTAGCTTATGTTAGCTCGCTGGTTAATGATTCCATTAAATGTTATTTAACATTATGGTGAGGATTTACGTTGGCTAGTTTTTCCAGTAAAGATTGTGAACATTTATTAATATAACTTAAATCATTTTAGCAGTCCTGTCAGTTTAGCATTAAAGTTAGATTTTCAAACATTGAATACGTATTGGACATCTCTCATAGACATACAGATTCGATTCTGAATTAGGAATATGTCTTGTCATCCAGTCAGACTATCTTATTTTTAGCTAGATGGCTAGCTTTAGCAGTGAAGATTATATTTATTAATATGACTTTATTAATCACCTCAGAAACCCTGTCAATTCATGTTAGCTAGCTGGCTAAAATACAATACCTTGCAAACAGTAAGTATTTACCCTTGTACTTTTACTTTTGTAGTGTTACAACCTAGAACTGAAATTAATTTAATTGGGATTATATGCCAAATCCTGACTGATATTTTTCTAGAACTTTGTCTCAGGCTTGATTTGATAGCTCCTTGATTTTCATTATGTTTTTTAGGGCTGTTCTCTAACTCAAACTCTGGAACAGATGCATTTATACTGTAGAGATTTCACAATTGCTTATGCAATAAATTTTACACTGTTTATTTGTAAAACACATTTCAATATTTTATGTAGATTCACAACATATACTACTGAGTATTAACTCCGTTCCAGTTCCAGGTAACACTACAATATATGGAAAAGTTCAAAGGGGTGAATACTTATGCAAGCCACTGTGATTAGAGTCCTACATGATGAGGGCACTCACTCTCATTCATACACGATCTGTAGAGCACTTTGGCTTTCTTGAAAGCTTCCCGGTCACGTTCACTTGGTGTCTCCAGAACCCCTGAAGCAAAAAAAAAAAAACAAACCCCCAAGACAAGAGAACATTAAACTGAATTAAGTATTTGTTTGAAGTAAATGGAAGTCAGGACATCTCTCCGCACGTCATTCCACACACAAAGGTGACACTGACCCTTGAGCACGATTTCCAGCTCATCCCTCAAGATGTTGAAGACGCTGTGGAGCGAGTTGGTCTCGGGGATCACGTGCCGCTCCAGCCAGCCTCCACAGGCGTACTGGTAAAAGTTCTGGCACGGGTCCACACTCTGGTCCATGTTCTGCAGTAACCTTGCCGCTGGGAGAACAGCAGTGTGGCGAGGGAAGCGTTTCTCATCCTCATAACTCAGTTTATGATCATTTTAATCAAGAAACCTGGCACTCTATTTCATGCAGTGTAGCTTTACAGATAGGAGTCATAAAAATAAACAGCTAAAAATCAGATCCTGAAAACATACAATGCTCTCAGGAGATTTTACACAACTTTATTCTGAATTACTATTATTTTTTATTTGTATTTCACCTGCAGTGACACAGTCCGAGGTTGTGCACATGGTGGTGTCCGGGTTCCTGTGATACTCCAGGCCTGTAAAACAACATCATCGCTTAAATATCATTGCATTTCATATGAAGTCCAAATAAATACTGAATTTCTAGCACTCTCTGTGATATAATCTCCTCAGAAACTAGATTCTTTCCCTCTAAAGCTATAACTGGGATCGTGAAATTGTGATATTAGACATGAAGCTGCATGTTTCATCGTCAACAGCTTGACAATGAAGATATTAGCATTGATCAATGAATTATATCATGTGGTGTCGTGGATCATTTAATAAGAAACGTATTAAAGTTTAAAGGCAGAGAGACAGTTTAATTTGTGATGTCTAATTCTGTGAAAATTTCTACATTTTACTTTGGCTTAACAATGTCCCAATAAAACAGTGCTAGAGTCTGAATGCTAGCTAGCTAAATCATTAACCTTAGTTGTTGTTAGCTATCTTATGCTAGCTTTCCTAAGAATTTACCCACTGGTAATACTCAATTAATGGATCTTGTATAGTAGCACTACTTGTATTGTTCTCTGCTCAATATATCGCTTTGCTTGTATCTTTCTCATTTGCAAGTCGCTTTGGATAAAAGCGTCTGCTAAATGAATAAATTTAATGTAATGTTGTAATATACAGTACCTTTTGATGCGCCATTTCTATACGAATAATCTGAAAGAAAAAAAGAAGTAGAAAACATGAAAAAGCACTCATTAACGTATCACTTTAGAAAAAGGAACCGCCATTAATAATTAACTACGCAGGAAGAAATGAATAACGCAATATTAACTTTCTTGTTACTACTATTAACTAACTTGAAACTCAGATTAACGAATTAGTAAGTAATAGCACAGAGATGAATGCGGTAGTTCACTATTAGCTAATCAATAACTACTTTTCTTTCATTCCTCCTGGAGAACTTAGGTTACTGCACACAACCTTGGGGTAAACATGGACAATCAGCTGTCCTTTTCCTCTCACATTGCTAATCTGACACGCTCATGTTGATTTCTCCTTTACACCATCAGAAGGATTCGTCCATTTCTATCCATACAGGCCACTTGGGTGCAGGTTCAGACTCTTGTCATTTCAAGACTGTATTACTGCAACTCGCTCCTGGCAGGTCTTCATCTGAGCGCCATTCGACCTCTGCAACTGATCCAAAATGCAGCTGCACGACTAGTTTTCAACCTTCCTAACTTCTCCTGACCACCACATTGCTACGCTCCCTCCACTGGCTTCCTGTAGCTGCCTGCATCAGATTTAAAACACTGATGCTTGCCTGCAAAGCCAAAAATGGACCAGCACCCACTTACCTCAAAGCACTAATCACACCCCGCACTCCATCACACTCCCTCCTGACCTCTAGCACTGCATGAGTGGTCCCACCATCTCTCAGGGTACAAGGAAGACATGCATCAAGACTTTTCTGTGTTATTATTCATTAATGACGGATCCTTTTTCTAAAGTGGTAACTTCAGTTAAAGTGTTTACATTTATTTAATAATTTCTTATTATTGTTTTTTTTTTGGGGGGGGGGGGAGTAGTTCAGATTTCAATTAGCAACTCAATTGTTAGCACATATGTTCTTTATCTGTAAAGAGTTGTTGAGCATTATTGAGCAGCTTTGTACATTAATGTAGCCCATAAAACAAGCTAAGTTTTTGCTTACCACCTTTGAGCGCTGAAACGTAAAGTACGACCAGTCCCGCCAAAGCGCAGCTCATCAGCAGTAATATAACAGACAGGCCAATCTCCACTATGGTCCAGCGATGCTTCCGCGGCTTGGTTGTTTTCTCCATTATATCAATTTGGCTCTCGGATTTTCCCATTCTGTGAGTTCTGAAAACCACATGGTGGTATGTGTAAAGTTTGGTGAGATTAATCCGTACTTAGCGATAGAAGTCAGGTGACTTACTTTGTTTTGTTTATTTATTGTATTGTAACTTATGAAAGTAGAGGTTAGCTTGAGGTTGTGTCTGTCATGTTAGCCTATGCTAACCTTTTGTCTTGTTTTTACGGTCAGTCTGGCTTTACACTGTCCAAATAAAAGACTCAATGGCTGATGAGAAGTTAGTTTAAATCATCAGCTGTATTTAAAACATAAAACTGACAAGAAACATTCAATAAAAATATGACAAAAGACTATATGAAATAATAAATATACCATTGAAAAGAGTTCAAGTGCAGTTGAGATAGTTTCATTTAGATTTGTTAAGAATGTGCATGACTTAGGGAAAAGATGTTCTTTAATCTGGTCTATTTTATCGGATTCAACAGAATTTTATCGGATTCACCAGATTTTATCAGATTCAACAGTATTTTATCAGATTGACCATATCTTATCGGATTCAACAGTATTTTATTGGATTCACCAGATTTGATCAAATTCAACAGTATTTTAATGGGAATCACCAGATTTTATCGGATTCACCAGATTTGATCGAATACACCAGATTTTATCGGATTCAACAGTGTTTTATCAGATACACCAGATTTGATCGGGTTCACCAGATTTTTCTCGTAGGCCAAATTGACCTAAAAATTCCCTCCAGATTTGCTAAAGTTTCTCTGATTTTCTTCATACTCATGTGTCACACAGCCATAAGTTCTAAGTACGTAGCACAGTTTAGTTACATTTAAACACAGACAGAAAACTCCATAAAAGGCTAAATACAAAGAGAGCTGACAAAATGGCGACTAAAGGGTAAAACAATGCCTCCTAATTGTGATGTGTACTAAATCTTCCAGTAAAGCAGCTCAGCCAGTGTCGGCTAAAATAGACACACACTAACTCTTTCTCCTTTTCTAGGGTGCCATTACTTTTGTCCTAATGGAATGTCTAATCTTATATGTTTTAATGCTTTATTTCAGATCAATAATATGAAATGGCTGCATTTTACAAAATGCTCATTAGATTGGTGTGTAATTAGAATAAATAATCGATTTTAAACTTGACAGCATAACTGGTGTATAAAATCTCATCGGCAGTTATATGATTTGAAGCCGATCTATCGAGATTCACTGCAATGAGTCTCCTAATACATAAATTTACACAAACTCAGAAGTGAAGTGTAGGATATGAAAGTTTTTCCCAACGAACAGGATTTTCATGAACACAACGTTTCTTCTATAAACAATTTACTAATCATCTCCAGCGAAATTAATGAGTCCCAATGCATGTAGCCTGCTGTGTAAATTGATATATACAATCAATATATTGTACCACAGAAGGGCATTATTTCG
The DNA here is from genome assembly GCA_022414735.1 of Noturus placidus. Lineage (NCBI taxonomy): Eukaryota > Metazoa > Chordata > Actinopteri > Siluriformes > Ictaluridae > Noturus > Noturus placidus. The sequence goes on from JAFFST010007572.1 coordinate 67,942, forward strand.
TAATAATCAAACAAGACATATTTACTTGTTAACCGTATGGTTTTACAGGTGTAATAGAGGCACAGAGCTTTTATATTTTATGTAAAACGGAATGCTTATGGCTCGGTGGTGTTGGGTGATAAATCAGGCAGTGTGTGCCATCAGCTCTTGTTAACCCATGCTGATGAATACTCATGGACATGCTTATGCCAGCAGTGTGATGGATGTGTGTGTGTGTGTGTGTGTGCATGTGTGTGTGGACCGCTGCTAGAAGATGCCAACACCAGCCAGCTGATAAACACAGTGCTGGCTTTGTCCCATGCCAGAATGTGACATCTAGCAATTTGTCTGATTTGTGTGTGTGTGTGTGTGTGTGTGTGTGTGTGTGTGTGTGTGTGTGTGTGTGTGTGTGTGTCTCCTACCGACTGAGGATGAGCGAGGAAGGCTTCATTTATCAAGAAAGTTACATAACTCTCAACATAAATTTGAACAAAATACATAATGACCCATGTTCTATAGCACTGATCTTGATTTATAATGAGCAATAGAAGCAAACACAGGTGTATAAGAGCTCTACAGGTTCTGTAGGAGAAACGCTGCTTGATGTGCATTTGAAATGTGTTAAAATGGCACTGCTGGTTGACTGAAGCGATTAAAGCTGGATGTGAAGGTCAAAAACATTTGTGGAAATTATTTCGATCAAAATCAACTTCAATTAGGTTTAAAAAATAGTAGCGCAACCTCCTCAACCAATTCTAGGACATGTAAACGTGTACGACAGACATTCATATCTGAACTAAGCATTAAAATCAAGAGAAGGAAAAACATGCATAGTGTATTGCTTCATCTGTTCATTATGCAATCATTTTGCCAAATATATTATTAAGGAAAGAGAGAGAGGAGTATGAGATTCCTCTCATGAGTATGAGTTACAGGTTATTCTGTCCATTTGAGCACCACAATGCCCTTAAGCATGACGACAAATCACATCTACTTTAGTCCTGGGGAAAAAATGTTTGCAAACTAAAATCAGAAGCGTTCTTACCTGTTTTTTGGGTTTTTTTTGGGCTGACCCTCTCTGGACGCCTTTCAATTTCTCCAACACCCCTTCTAGGTTTTCACCCAGAGCTGGTGTGTGGAGAAATGAAGCAGCATGCAGACGGCTGGATGCCAGTGGGACTGTGTGTTCCTCTGAGGGAGGGAGCATAAAGTGAGGGAAAGACAGGGTGATAGAGAGAGAGAGAGAGAGGGGGAGGGAGAGATGCTGGTTAAGCCCCAGTGTGATAACAGGTCTTGATAGCCTTCTTTCAGCATGTAATATGTGTAATATGTACAAAGCACTAAAATACTGAAAATGGGGTGAAGTTCTTTCTCACAATACAGTACAGCTTGGCTCATTAAGTCTGAGAGAATGAGAATCCAGTGCAGTTCGCTGATGACTTTATTCACCTCTCGGCGATTGTGCGGCTCTAAGTTAATCGGTGTTGGCCTCATAAACCTGGCCAGGTGGAGCGACGATTGGCAGGAAGCGGTCGCCGATTGACGGGGTGGAAATCTCGCTTGCACCGGTGTCACATTGAAATGGCATTGTGCCCAGGTTCATTCCCAGTCTGATTAACCGCTGTAATTAACGGATATTATACAGAGCAGGAGCTGAATGTACAGGTCCGGGCCAGGTGATCAGCAGCGATGCAGAACCGCCATTTCATAGCCCAGCTGCCCACATCACTTAGTCCATCATAACAAGCACAGAAGCAGATAAATGCTACTGACTAAAATAAAAAGAGAACAATAGGGTATATGGGTCAATGATGGCTAATTGTGCAAGTCCATTAAAAACCATTTCAGCAGACTAATGTGTATAAAAGCTCAGACATGTACTATATTATTATTACTGAAGGTGTGAGTTCAAACACAATCCTAACCCTGTTCTGTATGTGTCGAGGTATAATAACCATTTTGGAGAAATCAAAAGACAGTAATGACCTCAAAAGGTCCAGCAAATGACACATCGCTGACATTACGTCAGATATTTAACAGCTAGCCTATAACCGTACAGAATAATAATACTGGTTTGTTCTGTGTTATAGCACTTATAGTGCTGTTGAATTCTGGATTGTGATTGGTCAGAAGGTGTTGATTAATTTTATATAACAGCAGCTCTGACTGTAGTGCAGTGGTGGGAAGGGGCAGTGATACTTGATGGTTCAGGCTCTGGGTTATTGATCGGAAGGTCTGTAAAAACTAATCTGTTTTGCAGATGTTCTAGAACTAAACGGATAAAAAAAAGTACTTCGTTGTTTATAAAAAAAAATTATGTAGTTGTCGGCAAATTGCTGTGATATAAGAGGAATTAAAGACGTGATTATTTTCCTATAACAGCATGACACACATTGTTCTATTTTGTCATATAAATGTGTTGTCAGTCGTTAACAGACAAAAGAAAGGCAGAGTTTAAACAGGAACATATTTAATTTGTGCCCTACTGCATAAGGAACAAAATAAATGATTCGGGAGTTATTCGCTTTGCTTTGTATGTCCTGATATAGAGTATTTATTCTGCACAGACTCAAGTATATATTTTAATGCCTCAGTGAAAACAAGCTGTAAAAGCTTTTTTAAATTAGGCTATTAAACTGGAACGTATTGTTAAAGGGCAAGTTTGTGCCGTTTTGCTAAAAGCCCATATTATGATTGTTACAGAAGATTAAATGTTCCGAGAAGAGCCGCTAGTCTGAGAGCCCTTTATAAATGAGTTTATTAATAATTAATCTCTAGGGTTGTTGTTTTTGTCTGTGTGTTTTCACTGACAGATCATTTCCCATCATGTCTGACTTGGGTAGAAAGATTGTCTTCTGACTATTCAAGAGCTGTATCATCATCGAGCCAAACAGCAAACACACGGCAGCCTCTTAGAAAGATGGATTTTCATCTTCATTTGATCTTCTTCTTTTTTTTTGTAAGGAACTCCGACTCCAAGACAAATCATTATCTCCACAGAAGGCGCTACACTCCCCCTGCTCAAGCAAATACGGTTATGTAAGCTAAAGTCAGGAACAAACCTCCAAAAGGTCAGCGCTTAAATAGAGAGGATGTTTCTCCGTATCTGTCATGCGTTATTGTCCAGAAGAGACCTGGTGCTATTGAGCTTCTAACTAACTGTAGTTTTAATACACAAAAACCTATCATTACTGTTTTTGTTACCAAGGCAATATGGAGACTCTCTGTATGGCTCTACATTCTCTGGACTGTGAGTTGACCTCTCTTCAGTAAACATCTACTAAGAATATATTTTCCTCAGCACCGGTGTACAGTATTAGATTTATTGTTTGCTCATGTGGTAGAGAGCATTTCTGTTAGTATCAGAATAAAATAATCACAATATCGAAATAAAGAAAAGTCACACAAATTTTACATGAGAATAATCATGTGAACCACAAGTTTTTTACACACTAATTTAATGCGGTTTTTTGTACACGCAGTCCATTTATTTGTCTTTTTTGTTTGTTTGTTTGTTTGTTTTTACACATGATTCATTTATGTACACATGATTTTTTTGCACACAGTCCATTAAAAAAAAGTTTGATTTTTTTTCCATGATTCATTTATTTGCACATGCGATTTTGTTCACATTTATTTACACACGTGACTTTGTACACATTTATTTATACACGTCATTTTGTACATATTTATTGACACACATGACTGAACACATTCATTTACACACATGACTTTGTACATGTTTATTTACATGTGATTTTGAACACATTTATTTACACACATGATTTTGTACACATTTATTTATACACATGATTTTGTAAACATTTATTTACGTGATTTTGTACACATTAATTGACATCGAACACATTTATTTACACATTCATTTGTACACATTTATTTACACGTGACTTTGTACACATTTATTTACACACATGATTTTTTACATTTTTATTTACACACAATTTTGAACACATTTATTTACACATGCTTTTGTACACATTTATTTACACTTGATTTTGAACACATTTATTTACGCACGTATTTACACGTGTGATTTTTAACACATTTCAAACACTGAACACATTTATTTACTCACGTGACTGTTTACATGTTTATTTATCCTTGTATTTTAATACACAATTTATTGGTTTACACATAATTGTTTCACAATATTCATTTGTTTGCACACGATTTCCTTCGCACGGTTAATTTATTTGCACATTTGCATGTGTTTACTGGAGCTCACATGCAATTTCCGAGCACAACATGTTTAAATGTTGAAACTTTCACATGGGAAAAACATATTATCACATGTGAAATGCATGTCATATTTCTGTTAGAATCAGAAAAATCAGCCCGAGGTAAATGCAAAGATCTCTCTCGACTCTGTAGACCTGCTCATCCACTGTGTGTTCCCATTTCTCCATGTCTGGCTAATCTTCCTTATCTTAATAGCATCCCAACCCTATCAGCTACGAAGCAGGGAGCAATCGACCCAAAGTGTCTCTTTGTCAGCCGGTTCGATAGCAGACTGCCTCCGGCAAGCGTCCCCTATACTCAAATCTCTTGAAACCACCTGTACATCAATATTTTCTTATGTCAGTGTCATGGCAAACTTCTTTTTAGGATTTCAACATTCACATGGAGGCATTGACACTGTTTGACTTATTTGACATGCCTTGCTCTTTAAATAGTTCACATGCTGGATTTAGCCATATCACGTGGAGTCACCATCAGGACACCACTAAGACGTCATATAAAAATTTCTTGTCATTTTTGTGTTATAGAACTGATGAGGGCCACCATCAGTCACACTGCTGACCCTGCTGAGACCTTATCTTGTTCCTCTCTCAAACCCCGAACATCTACATCCTAGCCAAAAATTTTATCAAACGTCCTATTTGGATTGGATTAGTTTTACATGGGGGAGGTGGCTTAATGAAGTTATTACCGGAGTATCTCTGGAATTTTAGTCCTGTCTGAATTCAGTCAGTCAGTTTTTGTATGGATTGTGCTTATACATGTCTGGAAACATTATGCCGTATTTTACCTTCATAAAATGAGCAGTAGAAATAATCCACGTCTGAATTAACATGTTGGTAAAGTTCGTTTTCTTCAGGATAAAGATACTCTATGATGGAATTGCGCTCTCTTTCCTGTCGTCCTGCCAAAATCAAAATGAAACGCCCAAAGTCACATTTAAAATGACTCATCAGAGAAGCGATAGATATGGCCTACATAAACGTTATGGTCGTGTGACCTACTAATGATCAAGTGCAAGTAACAGGGCCATCCTTTTTGATTTATTAAAGAAAGACATCATACTTTTTATCCGTTTATAGTTTGCTGAGAAACAAATTATTTCCTGTACTCACTTACGTTATAACAGCTTTAATAGTTATAAAGTACAAAGCACAAAGTCCTCTGTCCTGAAAGTGTTCTTGACTGTGTCAAAGTACTGACACTGGAGGCTCCTTCCCTAAACCGACAGCAATACAGTATAATTTTACCATTACTATATAAATAACACCATTACCCAGAGGAGCCCAATTCCAGTCAGTATTTTCACAGCACAGTTTTATCTGCTTCCTTCTCTAAAGCCTGACTCAACTCACCAGTATATTAACCAGGTTAACCAGTTAAAACTGTTGAAGCGCCTCATTCAAATGGTCCTAACTTGTTGCCAGGTTGGTAGTAAGTCTATTTACTGTTTGGGTTGAAAATATTGTATTGATAGATATGGCAAAACCTTACACAGAGTTTTGTTACAGTTTGAGGTTAGTGTGCAGGTCTGAAACCCAGGAACTATTGATTGGTTAGGAAAAATCTGTCAGAAAAAATTTGGCAACCCTGAAAAGTCACAAGCTGACAAACATCGCCATCTGTTGGCTCAATATAGATAAGTTTACTTTTCTAAAGTTATTATAAAGTAACTTCAAATCCATCATTTCAGACATTATAAAGAAATATGAAATATTCTATTCACCTATTATTCTTCTAATTGATGTTCTAATTGATGTTCTTTTAGTTTGATTCTGAAATTTATTTGCAAAATAAAAACTATACAGAATGCATTTTTTGTTTTATTTGACACTTGATTTTTTTTGTTTGTTTGTTTGTTTGGTCAGGGTCAGTATCACATTAGATGGAACTTTTCTAAAACACGTAGATTATGTAAAAGTCTGTCACTTATATAGCCATAACAGACATGTGTCTCCTGTTTCATAACTACACATGGTAAAACAAAATAATAATAAAATTAATGGCTGTATAGTAATATTATAGTAAGTTTATTTGGAAATTTTATTTTCTCTGTGCCTGGATGTTTGCACCATAACGTCCGACATGTCAAACTTAATCTAAATAAAATTTGGTTATTGTGAATATTATGGTTTTAATGGGCAAATATTACATCCTTAAGTGCAAATCTGATCTTTTCTTAATCACATCACTAATAAACACCTAAAGACTGTTATTAGTAAATAACACACAAAGACAAAGAATTGTTCACATTTATGTTAATATAAATGATACATAATTGCTTTCTTTTTCTTTGAAAGATTTTATGTAGTTATGCAGATTTTCGTTTATTAATAGATTGTTTTGCAAATAGATATTTGTTGCATTTAATAGATAGATAGATAGATAGATAGATAGATAGATAGATAGATAGATAGATAGATAGATAGATAGTTCTTAAGGCATGTTATATTACCTCAGTTAATGTTAACATATTTATTTATTTATTTTCAACATTTTTCTAGCTCCCCAGTTTAGGCCTGAATCCTCAGCCTGTTTTATTTCTGAGCTGTCAGTGTTGCCAAATTTGTCCGAATCACTTGTTGTGTTATTCCACCGTGAATACGACATCTGATTATCTTCCAGTAACGCAGTGAAGTGTTCAGGCAGCAGGTGGTAAATTTTCTGAAGCACAACATGTTGTGGACAATAGGATGATTACGATGATGGACGATGAGGCTCAGTGAGTGCTGAGTAATAGAACATGCTTAGGCTTAATCACAGCATGCTTGTTTGTTTTTTTAGCATCCACAATGTACGACCGGTGAATAAGCAGTGACCATGTATGCGCACGGAGAGATGCTTTTTCCTGTATATGATTACATTTAAGCAGTAAATGCACACTGATGTTGTCAACAACTGTTTTATACTTGTCAGAGCTACACACTCATTCACACCAGTTCATTGTTTTGGGCATGTTTTTGGGAGGTGAAAGGAAACTGGAGAATACTGAGGAAACCCAAGATGAACACAGAGAGAACATGTGAAACCCTGGAGGGACTCTGGAGCTGTAGAGGAGCAATGCTACGCTCTGTCCCAACATACAGCCTGGTATAAGGGCTTATTGATTTGTAATCATTATTTAATAAGCTTTTAGACTTTAACATCTGGCAGAAATTTTGGTCACAAGAAAGTCCCAGACCCTGCACAAGACTGTTTATTCACTCTTTATGATACCCTACCCTACATGAACACAATCCAGATCAATTGTGCCAATTACATCAGTGTTAGATAGATAACGAAGCCCCCAGAACGGATGTTTTTTTTTTTCTTCTATAAACCAACATTCATCAAGTCAAAATTTTAAAAAAATCCAACGACTAAATGACTTGCATATTCATCTTTATGACTAATATGTGATTTCGATTGGCATCCAAGATTTACTTTATAATGAAATTCTGAGTTAACCTTTTTTTTTAAAAAAGTTTGGTCTATTTTCAATTTAGCTTCAACTCTTGAGTGCTGGAGTGCAACCGCCTACAGCAATTAAACTAAGTAGACAGGCTGTTGTTTCACCATCTTGATACCAGTAATCCTAAAATGAAACCAACCATTAACTCCTACACCATTGCAGTCTAACTCCAGGAATGTGACAGATTTCCATATAAGGCTAAACGCTGTTAACGCCTTACACCAATCAGCTATAAGATTAAATCCACCTGCCTAATATTGTTTAGGTCCACCTCCACTTGTGCCACCATAACAGCTCTGACGCGTCAAGGCATGGACTCCACAAGACCTCTGAAGTTGTGCTGTGATATCTGGCACCAAGACGTTAGTAGCAGATCCTTTAAGTCCTGTAAGTTGCAAGGTGGGGCCTCCGTGGATCGGACTTGTTTGTACAGTACATCCCACAGACGCTCAATCAGACTGAGGTCTGAAAAAATTGGAGGACAAGTCAACACATTGAACTCGTCATGTCCCCCAATTTTTTATAGTATTGCAGTGCGCATTATCCTCGGAAAGAGGCCACTTCCATTATGGAATACCGTTACCATGAAGGTGTGTACTGGGTCTGCAACAACGTTTAGGTAGGTGGTACGAGTCAAAATAACATCCACATGAATGCCCGGACCCAAGATTTCACAGAAGAACATTGCCCAGAGCCCAGATTGTGCCCTGGGATGGACTGGCACCCTGTCCAGGGTGTACCCTGCCTTGTGCCCGATGCTCCCTGGGATAGGCTCCAGGTTCCCTATGGCTCTGAAAAGGAGTAAGCGGTAGAAGATGGATAAATGGATGGATGGACATTGCCCAGAGCATCACACTTCCTCCACCAACTTTCCTTCTTCCCATGGTGCATCATGGTGCCAAGACCTGCCGTTTTCTAGCCATCACAAGTCTCTCAAATCCTTACACTTGTCTATTTTTCCTGCTTCCAACACATCATCTTTGAGAATTGTTCTCATTGATTGTTCACCTGCCTAATATATCTCAACCCCTGACAGGTCACACTGTAACGAGATACTCAGTGTTATTCCCTTCACCTGTTATAATGTTATTGCTGATTGGTGTAAATCAGCTATAATGTGTGTATATTTGTATGTAGCCACGTCGTAGAAATAACTGGAATGTAGGATATTTTTGCCCCATGTGTATAGGTTTTAGAGTAAAGCTTGAAAGTAAACAGATTTTTTTGTTTTGTTGATTCTTATATTTTATTGTCGTTACATTTAAGCTCTAACCTTTTAGAATTATTTCTTATTTGTAATTGTAAAACAGTCATACCGTACATTTGAAAAACTAGCAAACATTTTGTGTATACATTAGGCTAAGTCTGTCTGTTTAAAATGCAGGCCACTGGTGCATTGTGGGAAATCGCGTTAAGTAACCAGAGAGAAGTCTGCTAGCCGTTTGGGTGCCAAACTCAAAAAGCAAATGGACGATATGGTTCAATTTTTGACACGGAATCCAGTTTAAGGCTTTAAGCATTTATTTAATTTAAATTTATTCCTATTAAATTCGGGCGGGGAATTTTTTTTTACATTGGTAACATTCGTTAACGTCCTTGCCGCAGTTGCCATGGAAACCCGAGAGGCGACTTTAAACATGCTAGCTAGCTAGTCCGTTATCCAGTGTTGGCGAAACACAAAGCGGTCAAGATGTCGTTCTTTGAACACTTGGATGCTTTGCGAAGACGGAATAAAGAACTGCTGCAGAAATTGAACCCTAAAACCGAAAATGTGCAGCGTCAAAATTTGGATTGTTCGATTAAACACCTAGAAAATGAAACCAAAACAACGGAGTCCGTTTGCGACGTTTGGAAATTAGTGAACAGTAATGCACGCGACCGGAAGCCTCTCACAGAGAGAAGAAGTTCGTTAAATGTCTCAGATGCATTTACAAATCCGAGTGTGAGTGGAAACCGTTCAAAAGTGGCCCGACATGCTTTGTGTAAACCGAGAGACTTCGTGAAGACATCAAATCTGGCAGGTGAGAAAGCGGAAATCAAATTCGTTTACACATTGTCATTTCCGGTTCCGTATATATTTTAATGCGGTGCTTCTTTTAAAGTTGATTTGGAAAATATTTTATACCCCTCTCCTGATCAGTATCTTTTGTCAAGTGCATGCTTTGTAGAAATGGGCTTCAGCAGTCAGATGAAACCAAGAAGATGTGAAGAAAATCCTACAGAAACAGCTGATCTTTATTTGGGGTTATCAGAATAATTTAATCGCTGACAACTGTGTGATAATTACTTTTCAACATTAGATTGAGGTTTCCTCCGGGTACTCCGGTTTCCTCCCCCAGACCAAAGACATGCATGTTAGGCTGATTGGCATGTCTAAAGTGTCCGTAGTGTATGAATGGGTGTGTGAGTGTGTATGTGATTGTGCCCTGCGATGGACTGGCACCCTGTCCAGGGTGTACCCCGCCTTGTGCCTGATGCCTCCTGGGACAGGCTCCAGGTTCCCCGTGACCCTGAAAAAGGAGTAAGCGGTAGAAGATGGATGGATGGATGGATGGTGATTGGTTCATCATGTGCACATTTATACAACCAGGTTATTCTAAGGAGGACTGGCTTCATTCATCTATGTATTATGTTGTTTAACACATATAAATGTGTTTAAATGATTTAAATACCAGGAAATAAAAGCTTAAAATTTTAAACTCTCATCTCACATCCGTCTTTTGATGTCAAACCCAAATGTCCTTGATGTAGCGCACAAACAAATGAATTGGCTTTAATGTTCCGGTAGTTTTGGAGGAGACTGTAGCTTGTCATGAAACATTTATGTTTCACAAGGAAAGCTGTTTAAAAGCAGGATATTAATTTACATATGAGCTGCACTCAGTGACTACTTTGTTTACCTGTAGTCAATGACTTTTTTTGATGAAGTAGTAAAGTAAAGATGATTTATTTCTAGTTGTAAGGGTACATCGACCTTCCACTGAGTATCAAGTCCTGGAACAGGTCGCAGTTCTTCCCGATCCGATTCAATCGAGGTATTTCACACCATGGACATTTGTGAGGTTGACTGAAGTTTTGCATTACTACAGCAGCTCACTCTGTCCTATCAAAAATATATGTAAATTCAGTCATATAGATGTACAAGGGGACTCTCCTTAATTTGTTTGCTTGTGATAAGGTTCATATTTGCATGGAGTTGCCCAGGAATGTTGAAGGAATGGTAAAATGTTCTAAACACACTAATTACATTAGGGGAATAACAGAGACTATGACATGTAAATCCTTGCCTCGTGTCTGGAATTATAACAGCTTTGTTAACGAAGTTCTCTTTTCCCCAGTGGAAACGTCAGACTGTTTACCAGATGAAGAAAGGAAATTTCCATCAGAAGACGCCCTCCTTCAAGACCCAGTGAACAGTCGCCTACACGTTCGGTTTAATCCTACAGGAACGATGCAGCCCAAGTCTATTATCTCACAGGACAAGGGTGAAGTGAGTGGAAGTTTAATAAATGTTCTCACAGAGATCTTCCTTCCTGAGCAGTTTAATTCCAGACCTAATTTATACACTGCAAAAAATATATATATCTTCTGTGAAAATATCTTGTATATGGGCATATTTATCAAATGTTTCTTATAATGAAATTATATAATGAAACTAGTATGAAATGATTCTGCCTGTTTTTAGGTGAATTTACCCCTTTCACTCTTAAAATTTTCATATTCTGTGGGAAACGATATAATATTTGTTTCTTTCTAAATAGTTTTAAAATATTTTTTCTTTCTGTGGTTTGGGAAAAGGAAGAAATGCTAGTATCCACTACATAAGCAATTTGCTGACCTAACTACAGGGGAGGAAAAAACAAAAGCCCAGACGTGTAATCTGCTTGTTGCAAGTGGCATGGCTTTTCCTTTTCCCCTCAAAGACTCAAATATAGAATATATAAAAAAGTATTTGATCCCCTGCTGATTTTGTACGTTTGCCCACTAACAAAGAAATGATCAGTCTGTAATTTTAATGGTGGGTTTATTGGAACAGTGAGAGTCAGAATAACAACAAAAAAATCCAGAAAAACGCATGTCAAAAATGTAATAAATTGATTTGCATTTTAATGAGGGAAATAAGTATTTGACCCCTCTGCAAAACATAACTTAGTACTTGGTATTGACTTAGTAATTACTTTTCATTTTCTATGCCCTGGCTGCGGGAAGGAGGTTCTCACCCAAGATTTGAGGGTACATGTCCCCGTCCATCGTCCCTTTGATTCGGTGAAGTTGTCCTGTCCCCTTAGCAGAAAAACACCCCCGAAGCATAATGTTTCCACCTCCATGTTTGACGGTGGGGATAGTGTTCTATGCAGAATTCCTCCTCCTCCAAACACGGCGAGTTGAGTTGATGCCAAAGAGCTCCATTTTGGTCTCATCCACAACACTTTCACCCAGTTGTCCTCTGAATCATTCAGAGACATACAATCATTGGCAAATTTCAGACGGGCATGTATGTGCTATTTTGAGCAGGGGCGCTGCAGGATTTCAGTCCTTCATGGCGTAGTGTGTTACCAATTGTTTTCTTGGTGACTATGGTCCCAGCTGCCTTGAGATCATTGACAAGATCCTCCCGTGTAGTTC